>CM037863.1:39879175-39964251 GCA_021292105.1 Anadara kagoshimensis | reverse complement strand
ATCAAATTAAAACTCTCAAATTAATGATAGAACTATTGTTAATAGGTAATGATCATAAGAAAGAACACAGTCTGTACATTGCCCTGAGTGCACTGCAAAGGTCAAAATATCCGTCGCTTCACAGACATCAGTAATATCTTTCAGGCTGCTTGCATGTAATTTCCTGACTCAGGGATATTGCAAGCCTAGCTTATCAAGGCCTCAAAAATTTTATGGCCGTCATCAAAGTATTGTTGATAATTTTGATATATTTGTGTCCAAGATTGCCCTGGGTATATTGACGTCCCACAAATCCATGTTCCTTTCACACAATTTTGATTACACATGTGGCAGATGTAGCTAGCTAAACAGTAGGTGCTTACCCTTCAGGAGCACCCAGCCTCACTTTCCTAATGAAAGTTCACATGTCACACGTGCATGTTCCCTATACGTATATTACCAAAAACAAACATACTAATCCATGTCCGAATCACAATCCTGAAGCAAAGTAAAAAATTTGGAACTGAGAAGTTAGGTTAGACATTTGAACTTCCATTACGAAAGTAAGACCGACTGCCCCGGAAGGGTAAGCACCTCCTGTTTAGCTAGCTATATACTAGTCACGTGTATAATCAAAATTGTTTGAAAGGAAATGGAACTATGTGATAAATATAAAATAAAATGATAAATATTAAAATTAAAGGTCAAACAAACAGGTCAAAGCCTTTACATAAAATATTGATGTGTTGTCTATCCCGCGCTGTTAGTATTTTTCAGACAATGTTATTATGATATAAGTCACATATTGTTATATCAAGTTCCTTTATAAGCCACGTGCTTTAATTATACAGAGGGTCACGTTTCTTGTAATCACACAGATTGTATATTTACTAGAATAACGAGATTAATTAAGACGATGAACAATACTTAAGGCATAAAATTCAGGGAAATGATTAATACTCTAAACATTAATTAGGTCTTTTAGTGCAGCTTTGCCAATTTATTGTCAATTTATTTTCTGATTAGGCCATCACTGTGTTTTTTTGTGTTTTGAGTCAGCTACGACTGATTTTATATTTTCGTTCGTTTAAGTGGAAAATCAAACACCAAATAACATGGCCTCACTTTCCCGGTAGAAGTTCACGTGTAAAACCTAACTTGCCAGTTCCAGTTTTTACTTTGCTTTTAAATTGTGATCTAGACATGGATTAGTATGTTTGTTTTTGATTTGGTAAAATCATGAAGATGTTAAGTTAGTTAAAGTCTGTCCCGAGCCATTAGGCCCATCAGGCCGGAGCTTATCCCGGTTTCGGTGGCGTTAAGCGACTGAGAGAACAAGACTCTCCCCTGAATGGGACGCCGGTCCATCGCAGGGTTAACCCCCAGCATTTTGTGGTAACTCATTTCAATTTTTTCAGCTGAGTGAACTGGAACAACGTGAAATTAAGTGTCTTGCTCAAGGACACAACACATCGCCCGGTTCAGGGATCGAACCCACGACCTTCAAATCATGAGTCCAACGCCTTAACCACTAGATCACGCGCTTCCATGAAGATGTGAAATAGATTAAATCTGTTGGATCACCTTGCGTACTATGGTCGTATTTTAATATGATACGTGCTTTAACTATCACTAAACCTGCTAATATGTTGCAGCAATGCATGTTAAGGTAAATTAAAGTCATAATGTCATTGTCATCGCTTATCACGTATTGCAATGAAATGTAACTGGATAAGGTAGGTAAGTTTCAATATCAAATTAAATTGCCATATTTTAAATAGAAAGTTGATTATTTCGTGGAAAAATCAATAGGATTATGATGCATTTCTTAAAAACTATACTCAGAATCAATAATGAATTAAACTGCATTTCATGAGTTTTTCAGAAATTATATGTATATTATTACATCATGAAATAATACCGTTTGGACATATTGTTAAAACCTGACATTATGACTGAAATATATATAATAAAAATAACATTGAAGATTCACCAAAATTACACTATGTATTCATCTTTACAACATGATATTCCCAACCGGTTTCATTCTAGTTCATCAGGGGAATAAAACTTACCTGCGGTTACTACGCAACCGACTTATGTCGTCATTATCAGTTTCCCAGTATTACCGCGCCATCTGTGTTTGCGACGTCTAGGAGGGGGGATGCCCTCCGTATTGTAATTTCTATTTGCAAAGTTATCACAAGGCATTGCCCAGTCATTGTAATACCCATAGTTTACCGCGACATAGTTATCATAATTAATATTTTTGCTGCTGTAAAAATCGGGATAATTTGGCGGAAAAAACAATTCAGGCATAATTCGCTCCCTTGATTTTTTATTTGCTTGACTAAAATTGCGATCCTGATTGTATTCCCTTTATGCGGACGTTTTTACAAATTCAGCATAAGATTTCAGTTTCCCATGCAGTACCTTGGTATTCCATTCTTTCTTTCCAGAAACATGGCATTTGTTTGACCTTTTCTTTTCGTCTTTTTCTAACAGCATCTTTATCCGTTTGTGCGAAGTTGGTGTTTTATCAACGTTTTGAAATGTTTGAAATTCCTTGAATAGTGGATTTTAACCATTGAATTTATCATGAAATTCGGTTTGGTATTTCTTTATTCATTTCTCTTTTTTCTTCCAACATTTGTTTGCAATTACTTCTTGTTTAAAACAAGCTTCTTGCCACATTAGTTTTAGCAGACTTTTCACTTTTTGTGGTAAGTTTTGAGAGTTAAACATCTCACAAACATCTTCGTCTATCCTTTGATAATTTTCTTTGTTATTTTCGCTTCTAAGCTTGAGAAGTTCAAACTCCGTTTTGAATGACTGAAGGGCTAGCTTTTCACGACATTTCCTCTGATTTTGCTGTTCCGTTTTCTTTAATCTGGAACTTCTTTGGAATGATTAGAGGATAAAACCTTTTCCAGGACTCGTAAATAACACATTTTTGCTCTTTTTCCAGCATATTCCAATACGCATTTTGCCGTGATTTAAGTTTTGCAAACCATTCTTTGCTGGTCGCATCTTTAAATTCTCTAGCTTTTTTATTTTGCGTAATTGCTGTAGAGACCATTTTGTGTAGCTGTTCTTTTTCTTGCTTCTTCACAATTTGCGTATCCAGAAGATTTTCTGTGTAGATGTTTTGTATGGTTTCACTCATTTGATTGTTATGTTTGTAATCCTCAGATTTAAGGTCCATCAAAGCATTGTAGAGAATAGTGTAAAGTTCACTATCCTTTTCAGTTAAAAGTGTTATTTCTTCCTGTATGCACATTAGATTGAACTGTAGGTCTTCGTTCGACACTTTCTCTTAAAGTGTAAAATGTGATGCCATATTCGGTACTTGTGGGTATAAATATACAAAAGTTCAATCTTTCACACAAGTAGATAAATATAATATAAAAAAATAACGATTTACAAACATTACACTATGTATTCATATCATCTTTATCATCCCTACCGGTTTCATTCTAGTTCATCAGGGGAATAAAAGTTATCTGCGGTTACTACGGAACCGACTTATGGAGTATTAATCAGTTTCCAAGTATTACCGCGCCATCTATGTTTGCGACGTCTAGGAGGGGGGATGCACTACGTATAGTAATTTCTATTTGCAACGTTATCACAAGGTATTGCCAAGTCATTGTAATATCCTATCTGCTCGGTCACTATACCTCTCCAGCAGCACTATAGGAGAACTGTTCCCGAGGTAAAGGTCCATAATAGGTTTAGTACATCTGTGTTTTCAAAATTGGAGCAAAAATTAATTTTCAAACGAATTATTTACATTTACAATGTTTGACATTTGCATGAAAATCACACAACATATTGTTGATTTGAACAATCTCCATAGATACAAACTCGTCATAAATTTTCCTGGCACAAAAATTCATTTTAAATATTAACCGAATACTTTGTGGTCTCTTTTGTTTTGTTTTTTGTTTTTGTCGGATGTCATTTTGTATCCCACGTCAATAATAAACAGCGCTACCTGGACAAAGGGAAGTAACTCGCTTTTGTTTTGCAGAGGGTTACGCGAGGGCCTATACTTGGATGTCGGGGGACTATACCTAGGTATATGGAAATGGAATTCTTGGTTATCCAATGATTATCCAACAAATTAACATGTGATGTACTAAATATATATATCCATCCTCAAATCGTAAATCCAAAAGAATAGTAATAAATTTTACAACTCGCAAATTACGAAAGGCCATAGGTTTCAAATGCAGAAGCAAATGTGAAGATTTAAGAAAATGGAAAATACGTAAAATAATCCGATTCAGAATTTAGGTTGCTAAAAATAGAATTTTTTTGTCGATGTAGGTAAAACGTTAAAAGGTAATATTAGGTAATTCTACGATATTTAAAATTAAACAGTTCTACATATCCAACTAGACTCCAAATGCTAAAGCAAGTTAAAGCTTTTAACCTGACAATTAGGTTAAAATACGTGATTTTCAACCATGAACGTGAGACTGGGTGCTTCGAGAGGGTATCACCTTCTGTTTAGATAGTTTTCACCCACAACGTGTGAAATAAAATTGGGAACGAAATGAACAATCGGACTTTTAGGCGTCAATATATCCAAGTTAATTTTGTATACAGAGTATCATATGAAAAATGAATTCTCCAGGAAAGTGGTTTTTGCTGGTTGAAGTTTACCAGCGTTTACTTTGCTTTGAGCATGGGCCGGTATTGATTTGTCAAGCACATGCTATCATCTACAACGTTCTATTTTTAACAACTTTTGTTAGTTTTAACTTTGTTGTTTGGACATGGATCGTATGTGTTTTGATATTTTTTGAATTTATTTGTCAGGCGCGCGCTTTCATTTACAATCCTTTATATATTTTTTGTAAAAATATTTTTAGTAGATTGCTTGCTCCGTATGTGGGGGGTCGTTGATTCGAGCCTCGGCTTTGATCTGACCAAGACGTTAAAATAGGAAGTGACTGTTTTCGCCAAGCACTGAAAATTCACAGGTTCCTTCTTGAGAACCTTTAAAACTAATAACCCGTGCCATGGCAGGTGTAGCACGTTTAAAGCACCCGTCCCTGCACGTTTCCCTGATCGCAAAAAAGTTCTGTCACCTGGTGACTTCTCCGTTCGAGTTAAACATCCTCGATTGGGACTTAAAACCCCAATCAATCAATCAATCAATCAATCATCAATCAATCAATCAATCAGTCATCATCAATCAATCAATCAATCAATCAATCAATCATCAATCAATCAATCAATCAATCAATCAATCAATCAATTAGGTTTTTTTATTGATACCAAAACAATGTCTTTCCTTTTTTTGTTTTTCTGATCAATGTTTATAATCAGCTCTCTTTTTATTATAGGTATCTGTGATTATAAGGAGACAGCTTTTGCTTTACATAGAGGGATTATATAATACATCAGGAATTTTAAAGAAAAAGGTGCGTAATAATAAAAACTAATAAAAATAATTTGAAACATGTTAATAACTGTAAAACATGTATATAAATACAACCCGTGTGAGTTACGAAATTTACGCATTGCATATACATGGTTTATATATTACTATTTTATAATTTACAACAAATTAGGCTGCTTGCAAATAAATTGTTGACTCGGGGATATTGCAAGCCTAGGCTTGTCAAGGCCCTCAAAACGTTTTATGGACGTCATCACAGTATTGTTGATAAGATTGAAGCCTCCGGAGCACCAGGCCTCACTTCCCTGGTGGAAGTTCATGTGTCTAACCTAACTTGTCAGTTCCAAAGTTTATACTTTGCTTCTGGATTGTGATTCGGACATGGATTAGTATGTTTGTTTTTGATAATAACATATCAGCTTTTGTTATGGTTAATAATATACAGAAATATGAAACTGCAAAATCATGTGCATATTTACAACTTGTGGAAAGAATAACACGAAACAATATAAACATATTTTACCAGTGTTAATGTTACAGCACTAGACGACCGTTTCGGAATACAATTTCTCATCAGTAGTGCTTGGACCAAAAGCTATACCATCTTTGTGCAAAGTATTTCCTTTGCTAAATTGATTAAATATATTTTTGGGTATTTTTTAACCCATTCAAAAATTTTGGTTTCACAATGTTGATCAGAGCACCACTGATGAGAAATTATACTCCGAAACGACTGTCTGGTGCTGTGAAATTAACACTGGTATACTTTTGTGTAATTTGCTTGGTCATTGTTCTTTATTTCATTTAAAATGTTTAGTTGTAATTATTCATTTGAAATTCTATTGTAGGTTTATTACAGATGAACAATGAATTCAACAGGCAATGTCAATGAAGTATATAATAGCGCTTAGCTATTACAGGCGAAAGTTTGAAAGAGCTACATCGATCGAATATTGTATCATCAGTTGTGTTTAATATCTGTTAACGCTGTATAAGTATGAATACATTGATTGGAGTTTAAGCGTTAAGTTGTATACGAATAGTACAACTACAGTCCAATCTGTCTGAATGGCCACCTCTATATAAGGATCACCTGCTTATAACGCCAGCAGAATTGTATTCCAATTATTCTTTATTCATATTATCTAAACCTGTTTATAAAGACCACCTGTCCATTAAGGCAAATTTTACTGGTCCCCTTGGTGGCTTTTATAGACAGGTTTGACTGTATTTGGCGTTTTTTTTGATTGATTGATTGATTCTGATTAAAAGCTGTTAGAACGGTTTACATGAACATTGATTTTTGATAAATGAAATTTGATTTTTAGTTGCATAAATATATTGATTGGAGGTAAAGTGTGATATTGCATATGGCTAGTACAACAATTTCACGTTTATTTAACTTGCTTGCTACTATTCAAAAGCTGTTGAAAAAGAATAGACATGGTATTGTTTTAATTAATGCAATGCGAGTTTTGTTTATATAGGTATATGCGTATTTAATTTCATTGAATACTATTGTTCTAGGCTGTTGGAACGGTTTATATTAATATTGTTTTTCATTAATGAAATGTTATTATTCACTGAATAAGTAAAAACTCGTTTATGTTGTTGAAACAATATAAACAAAGTAGTGATTTTAAGTGATTTCATGCGATTTTAACTTAATAGAAAAAGTCTCGGTCCAGGGAATTACTAAAAACTGTAATATTACTTGAATCTGTAAGATTACATTAACGTGTAATCTTACAGAATACTGTAGTTTTACCACTATATTAAAAATCAGTAATAATGTAATAAATTATGTAATATAAGATTCTTTATTGAATGCTTATTTCAAGGCTGTATTGTTTTTTTCAATTGAATATTGAATGTGATTTTCAATGAATAGGTAAATAAATGTTTATTTTCATTGAATAAATAAAAACACCTTTTTTAATTAAATGCTATTTTTCAAAGAATTGTTAAAAAGTGTTACATAAAATAGTGCTTATTTTGTTTGAATACTTTTCGAAGGTTATTGAAAAATTATACATAAAGTGTTTTTTTTTTCAATGTAATTGAATTCAATGAATAGGTAAATAAGTGTTTATTTTCATTGAATGCTAATATTTTTCATGGTTTGCTGAGACTTACATAAAAATATGTGGGTATTTTTAAATTTAATTGAATGTGATTTTCAATGAATAGGTAAATACGCGTATAATTTCTCTGAATGTAATTGCCAAGGCTGTTAAAAATGTTTACATGAAGTTTTTGTTTTTTAATTAATGTAATACGGTTAATACTACATAGGTTTATATACTTTATTTCCATTAAAATATTATTTTCGATGCTATTGAAATGGTATAAATAAATATATTGTTTACCAGTTAACGAAAAGTGATTTTTCTTCCGAATAAGTATGTTTATATTTGTTGGCAAAAATAAATCCAATAAATAAATAAATCTATTTTTTTGTATATTTATAATCGTAAATTCTTTCCTTATAAAGAATTTCCGGTTAAAGGAAACACAGGCAAATTAATCAGAAGTGCAGCTTTTTCGTTAAAATATTGACATAAGAGTGTCTATTACGGTGGGATTAAAGTGAAAGTGCATTAAGTTGAAGGAAAAACGCCTAAGGGGTTTATTCTATTTGAAAAGAAATCTCTGGTGGAAAAAAATAATCTTACATTTTAATATACACGGTTAATAAACGGACGCATTTTGGTTTAAAGAATGCATTGAACATTTGATAAATATGCCCTTATCTTGTAAAACATTTAGATGCAGTACACTTAGTCCAACCTGCTTTAAAGGTCATTTATATATAAGGGACTTACAAAAAGCCAGTAGAAGTATATATACCAACTGTTGTGTATGTATATTATTTTAACCTGTTTATAAAGGCCACATAAGGTTGTTTACCCACATATGTCCGGTAAAGAAATTGAGTTAAAACCTATTATTTCATGGGTTTTTTTCCACCCCAAATAATTCCCGAAAAGAATAAAAAAGTTTGATTTTAGAGTTAAGGTTAATTTTATATTTCATATGTGGTAAAAGTGTTGAGAAAAACTGTATTTAATTTATATATGTGGTTAGAGAGTTGTTTTACCCACCACCTAAAATTATTCCCGAACGGAAGAAAAAAGTTTGATTTTAGGGTAAGGGCTGCTTTTGTTTTAAACATATGGTAAAGTTGTTGAGAATTTGTTTTTAAGGTGTTGAGAAAAACGAATTTTTTTACCCACCACCTTAAATTATTCCTGAACAGGATAAAAAGTTTGATTTTGGAGTAAAGGTTGTTTTTTTTTGATATAGACGACGATATTATTGTTGAGACTAATAGTTTTTCATGATTTTTACCCACTTCCTCAAATACTTCCTGAACAAAATATAAAGTTTTGAGTTTAGGGCTAGGGCGGTTTTTATTTTGATATAACCGATATTATTGTTGATACTAATCGACGTTTTAATGGCTTTTTAAGCATCTCAAATAATTCCTCAGCGAATATAAATAGTTTAATTTTAGAATTAGGATTTGTTAGCTGGTGGGCTGTTTTTAATCAAAACGTAATTTTACATATTGAATTTTTTCATATTTTTCATATTATTTCGTATTTTCATACTTTTTCGCGTTTTATTTTTTTTTATATTATTTCCTATTTTACATATTTTAAAATATTATTTCGTATTTTGACAGAGTTTTTCATATTATTTCGTATTTCGTCATATTTTTCATATAATTTCGTATTTTGTCATAATTTTCATATCGTTTTTACAGGAAGATTCTTAAATATGTTCGTTGAAAAAATCTTTTACTTTGTTATTCAAGGTTTGATTGGTATTATAGGGTTTTCATTTAACATAATCATAATGATAATCCACAGCCGTATCGACAACAAAACAACCGCTGATTGGTTTATGATTATCCTGTCCGTATTAAACCTTTGGGTATGCACTGTTCTCTTGTTAACCTTGGGTTTCCACGCAGCAGAAAGCGGCCATTATTCTGACGAAGCTTTAGCTAAATCTTTAATGTTTGGAGGAACGTTTGGTCTGGTCATATTGTTTTCTTGCATAGCCTATGACAGATTTATACGTACTTTCCACCTAAATATATCCTGTGTCAGACCACATGACGCTAAAGCAGTGTTTATTTTTATCTGTGTAACTGTTCTCATTCTTTCATTTCTTCATGTCATCGTGGTAGGCGAAAATGATGACAGATACTTTGTTACTTCTCTGGTAGAATTCACTGCCTTTGCTATCCTTATCCTAGGCTGTATTATCGTTTATACTCCCATTCTTATCCGATTATCTGAAGCTCGTCGGTCCCTGAAACAGTTTATTACGACGAACGAAAGTATGAGCATTAATGAAGCACACAAAATTTCACATATGTCAAGTTGCTGGTTGATGGCGGTTTTATGCCCAGTCAACAAACGGCGAATAGGACCAGAAAAGACAGAGGTTGAAAAAATTGATATTTCTCTGCCGAAGACGTCTGGAAATCGTGATAATGATAATCACATAGAAACAGAATTGACAGTTCATAATAATGTTTTAACAACAGAAAATGGCGACTCGGATATCCGAGTTGTTATCAAAGATCAGGAAACAATTGGTGAACAAACCAATGAAAAAAATTCTACAGCAAGTAACGTAGGTAATCGCTCGAATATTAACGTGCAAGAAAACGGCAAGTTGTCTGTAAAACTGGATTTTAAAACAACCGTCCATCCAGACGAAGCAGACGACATTGACGCTAAAAGAACGCCTGTTATCGATTTGACAAAGACGTCAAACAGGCGTTCACAGATACAAAATGAAAACCAACACGATGAGGAATATATTACAGTTTTGTTTTCTTTAAAAAAATCTGAGAAGGCCTCAATTTTTTCTTTGCATTAACAGTTTCTTTCATTATATCTAGAACCGTGTATTGGGTACTCTTTTTCTGTGCTGTTAGCCTTCCGAATGGAAAAGCATTGAAAAAGAATATAATCATACATTTTTTCATGGATATGAAAATATTGGGCGCTTGCATTGAACCCATTGTTTACGTTTCTATGAACAAACTTTTCAGGGAAAGGGTTAAACATTTTTGTTCCCGCCACAAAAATTGAACTACAGTCCAAACTGCCCTAAAAGCTACCTCTATATGAGGATCACCTGCTTATAAAGGCCAGTAAAATTGTATCCAAATTATTTTTTTCATATTATTTGAACATGTATATAACGATCACCTGCCCATAAAGGCCACTTTTGCTGGTTCCCTTTGGTGGCTTTTATAGATAAGTTTCATAGCATGCCCAAAACCAAATTTTTAGTAGGATGTTCAGTTTAAACGGGAAACTTGTTGTTCGATAATATTAGTTACATAGGAAGAGTTGGCATAAGGAAAGTCACCCGAACCTAGATATGAAATTCCGTTGCTGCGAATCAACAATACACTGTGTTGTAATCCGGATTAGCTCTGCTATTCGCCAAATTAGCCAATTGCCAATTTCCATGCTTTCTGCCTCGAAATAATAGCTTTTGGCTAATATTTTTGCACAATTTTTGTTAAATGTCCATCTGAGAAGGATGAAAATTGGTGTTTTTTTTAAATTTTTTTTTAAGTATGAAAAAGTAAAACAAGTTATTTACTCTATATAGCAGATTAAAAGAACAACATGTACACTTAATATATTTTTGTCACTTTTTTTAGCTTTACTGGCTCCTTAACATATAAATTGACCCCTTAATTTTTAAATGTTTTTATTGCTTTTCAAATATAGAAACAAATACAACTTTTACTCACTCATTTATACTGGATCAAAAATTTTCTCTCACAGTTAGTTTATTTACAAATAAATGTCTCAGTTGTTTGAAGCTTGAAAAAAGATTAAACTGAATAATTAATCATAATCAAAGACGATTTAACTATATAATATTTCACATAAATTTCTTGACCATTTTGAAATATGTCTCATTATACATGTATAATCAAGCTTCTAACAATTGAACCATAGGCAAATATCTACATATACAACAGCTCTATGTCAATCGTGTTACAAAAAATATCCTATACATGTATATATGCAATTTAAATCAATAAATAAAAATAAATAAATAAATAAATAAATAGGAAAAAGGTTATCAAAGAATTTGAAATTGGCAAATGTCTTGGCTCAAATATTTTGAGAGCAATAGTTGACCCTTATAGATCGACTAGATTCTACAGTTTACCATAAAGATTACCATTGCGAATGTATTTACACAGTGTACAGGACATTATATTGAACTTATAAACCGAAGCGAGCTGCTTATAGATAAATTGTTGACTCAGATATATTGCAAACAATGGCTTATCAAGGATTTCAAAAAGTTTTATGTCTGTCATCACAGTTTTGTTGATAAGTATGACTTCTCTGTATCCAAAATAATCCTGGATATATTTTTGGCGCCTCATACCTCGCTATTTGTGACTTTCATTCTCAATTTCGATTTCACAGGTGGATATATCTAAAAAGAAGACATTTGCCCTTCCAGAGCATTCGGCATAACTTCCTTGCCTATCTTTGGGATATTTTCAACTCTTTGAAACAAATTTTGGTTTCAAAACTTTGATCCAAGTATTCCTGACGAGGAATTGTATTTCGAAACGGTCGTCTAGTGCTGTGAAAGACTTTAATGTAATTGGTTACCGTTTTCAGTGTAGTAAAATCACTAGATATCATCATGTATTGTCGTATATTTTTAAGCACTCGGCATCACAGTGAAGTGTAGCTAGCTAGTCCGGGGGTGCCGACACTTCCGGTGCACCCGGCATTCGCAACGGTGTAGCTAGCTAGTCAGACAGTTTTTACATTTCCATAGCGTCCAGCACCACGGTGAGGTATAGTTAGCTAGTCAGTGTCTTCCCTTCCCTGGACAACCGTTGTCAGAACGTGTCTATTGTTCCAGACCATACGAACCACCCAGCATCAGGTGCGGTATAGGTAGCCTGTCAGGAAGTGTCTACCCTTCCAGATCACCAAGCATCTCGCTGCGTTGTAGGTGCCTAAACCTCCGGAACATCCGGCATCACGGGGCGGTGTAGGTAGCTAGTCAGAAAATACCTCTGGAGCACCCGGCGTACATTGTGGTATAGGTAGCTAGCTAGTCTGGAGGTGCTTACACTTCCTGATCACCCGGCATTACGTTGTGATAAAGATAGCTAAGCGGGAAGCGCCTATACTTCCGAAGCACCAGGAATCACGATACGATGCAGATAGTCAGGAGGCGCATACATCTCCGTTGCACCCGCCATCACTGTGTGGTATAAGTAGCGAGTCAGGAGGTGTCTACTACTTCGGAGAACCCGGCATCACAATGCGATGTAGCTAGCTAGTCAGGAGGTGTCTACAATTCCGGAGCACCCTTCATATGCTTTGCACAGGCAATACACTGTTTTTGTCAGATAGACATTGTTAATCCAAATTATCTGCTCAAATGTTAAAATTCCTCAAAAGCTCAGCCATTCTTTGTCAAGTGTCAGGAGTTACCTTAGCTTGATGCGGTCGTTCAATTTTTCTCATTTAAAAAACTTAAACATATTCGGATTTCTACAGTTTTTGTCTGATGAATACTGATGGCGATTATTATTCCGAAACGGTCGTCCAGTGCTGCAAAATAAATTTTAGTTTAGTAATAATTATTGTAGTGAGGTTGGTCATAATGTTGTGTTTTTTTTATATATAGTAGATATATATAATATAGTGATTTACTGCCAGACATTCTGGTTCGTGTCTTTTTGACTTGTGACTTTTCACTTGGAAAGGCCGGGTTCGATCCTCAACCGGGGTTCTCATCGAAGAAGTGCTTGTTTCTGGTGTTCCCTACCTCCTATTACATTGACGACAAACAAAATAAACCACGGAGGGAAAGATAACAGGGGACGAATGAAGCGGGACTGAGCTAGTCGTGGTATTGTTGTGTTGTATTTAGTATATATATAATAGAGTGCTTTACTTTTAAGCTTGTGGTAGAACGCTCGTTTTTCATCCGGGAGGGCCGGGTTCGATCCCCATTCCTAAATGAGTACGCTTTCAAAACCTGGTCTTTCCTCCCTTCTGTTGCATTGACGACAAACAAAATAACCCACGGAAGGGTTATGTGTGATTTCCAATGTGTGTGATCTCAAGATAACAGGGGAGGAGTGTAGCATGAATAAGCTAGTCGTGGTGTTGTGTTGTATATTGTAGATGTAATAGTGATTTATCTTGGAGAGCCGATTTCGATTCTCAGGCAGGACACTCGGTGAAGAAGTGTTTTTTTATCTTGATGTTTTCTCCCTCCCTGTTACATTGACGGCAAACGAAATAACCCACGGGGAGGTTATGATTGATTCCCAAGGCGGGAAATCTCAAGATGGAGCATGAATGAGCTAGTCGCGATGTTGTTTTGTGTACATATAGTAGATATAATGATTTACTGTAAGACTTTCTGGTGGTCCGGATCTTTTGGTAGCTATAGATCGCTTGCTTTTCACTCGGAAGAGCCGGTTTCGATCCTCAGTTTGAGCAATGGGCGAGGTAGTGTTAATTCTGGTCTTTTCTTTTATCTATTACATGTCTAAAGCATATTAGTGTCGGAGGTCGAACCAAATTGAACTTGTGTAACTTTTCAATTTTTCAATTTGAGATGTAAATCTTTTTCAATTAACTATGCTTAACTTAACAAGTTTTAGTTTTTAACAGTCTTTTAATTCATTATATTAATCTTAAGTTTTTGATAAAAATGTCACTGTATTGAACTGCTATTATTGTGTATTGTATTTTTTTTGAAATTCTTTATGTACGGAAGCGCGTGGCCTAAAGGTTAAGGCGTTGGACTCATGATTCGAAGGTCGTGGGTTCGATCCCTGGACCGGGCGATGTGTTGTGTCCTTGAGCAAGACACTTAATTTCACGTTGTTCCAGTTCACTCAGCTGAAAAATAAACGAGTACCAGCAAAATGCTGGGGGTTAACCCTGCGATGGACCGGCGTCCCATTCAGGGGAGAGTCTTGTACTCTCAGTCGCTTAACGCCACCGAAACCGGGATAAGCTCCGGCCTGATGGGCCTAATGGCTCGGGACAGACTTTAACTTTTTTTATGTAAAGGTTTACGAAATATGAACTTACGTGTTTTCAATCTGTATCAGTAATAAAAGTGTTTCGGTATTAAGACTTATATTATTTGTTTTGCTATTTATTTATTTATTTATTTATTTAATTTTTTTAGAATTAATTATTTTTTATTTATTTATTTAAATACAAACTCAAAATTGATTTGGATAGGTTTATGAAATATGAACTGTAAAGTATTTATCATGCTGTGATGAGTAATAAAATGTGTTGGATATTAAAACTAAAATTTATTGTTTTTCTATTTTTTAGTATAACTGATTAATTACTTACTTTATATTTATTTAAATACAAACTCAAAATTGATTATATTAAGGTTAATGAAATAGAAACTATAAAGTATTTACCATTCTGTAATGAGTAATAAAATGTGTTAGATATGAAAACTTATTATTTGTTGTTTTTCTATTTATTTATTTTATTTGTTCGCGTTTCTTATTTATTTATTTAAATACTTTATTTATTTATTTATTTATTTATTTATTTATTGTTTACTATTTTATTTTTTATTTAGTTTAGTACTCCATTAATCAATTATTCAAATAATATATTTTTTTTTTTATTATTTTAGGATTTTTCATTGTATAACAATTTAAGTTTCATTATTGCTGGTTAATTTTATTGACTAGTATATTTGTTTTTGATTATGATATAAATGTAGGTTGAACATGGTGTATAGTTTAGGCTGCTTGTAAATAAATTGTTGACTCAGGGATATTGCAAGCCTAGGCTTATCACGGCCCTCAAAAAGTTTTATGGCCATCATCACAGTATTGTTGATAAGTTTGATGTCTCTGTGTCCAGGATTGCCCTGGATATATTTGATATCTCATAGTTCCATGTTCCTTTCACACAATTTTGATTACACACGTGGCGGGTGTAGCTAGGTAAACAGGAGGTGCTTACCCTTCCGGAGCACCCGCCCTCACTTTCCTGGTGGGAGTTCACGTGTCTAACCTAACTTGTCAGTTCCAAAGTTTTTACTTTGCTTCTAGATTCTGATTCGGACATGGATTAGTATGTTTGTTCTTTATTAGTAATGGTGTTTAACGCCTTAATCAATATTCTGTCACTTATTTGGAGACGGTGAGTTTGGATATTCGGAGGAAACTGAAATGCCCGGACTACAACACCGACTTCGGAAAGAGAATTGACAACCCGTCCAAAAGTTTTATCTGGGCACTCTGTGAATTTGAACATGGACTGGTATAAAGGTCGTTCACTATCAGATTGCAAAGTATATATCGTGTCTATTTTAATATTAGAGTAACTGTTAGGGGTGCAGTATAGATAGCTAGCCTAGAGGTGCCCTCACTTCCCGAGCACCCGACAAAAAAAAAACCCGCGATAGGCATAAAGTTTTTCTATAGAATATAAAATGTAGGCGCTATGGGTAATTTACATGACGAAAATGGCGATGTTTACACCAGAAGTGATGTCATTGGTGACATTTTACCTCATATTCGCAACAGGATCCGCCATTTGTCTGGTTTTTTAAAATGTTAAATCCCCATAGTGCCAACGTTTTGCTACGCTAGTAACGGATGGGTATACAGACTTTTTTGTTAAGACCAGTTACAAGTGAGAGGATATTATCAATTTCTATTTAGATTTATTTGATTTTCTATGTAAAAATGCGTGACTAACTGTCACAAACAGACCAGCTCTGACAATAGGATATTTTCTCTACTGTGGTATAAACAAATATATTGTTCCCTAGCACAGCATTGTGTGTACAACATTGAATGTGTATTCAGAACACAAACGTAACACTTTATTTGATGTTCTATACGATGGTACACAAACATACTCTTTTTTGTATGACATTGTATCTTTACCATGATACACAATCATGTTTTCTCTACAAATTGAATTATAAGAAAGGTAATTGAAGTATGAAAGAATTGGACAATCGGCACACATTTTTTATACTGCTACAAGAAATGAAAATGAAAACAATAATTTCATGATGGTTTACATTTTTAACCTGGCCGTCATTGGCTTTCGTAATGACACGGTGATATGCCATTTATTGATTCACCATCAAAACAAGCATTATTACAAAACTGGTTATTTAATTATTGTTATTTGGGAATTCCCCAATCTTGTTCGATTTACCTGGCTGACGTTGTTTAATTTGTTTAAAAATGGAGGACATATCTGTTATGATTTGGAATGAACTTAATAGATTTGTCGGAACAGAGGAGCAAGTTCTTATCAGAAGACGACGGTTTGCATTAGCAGAATACCTTGTTAATCATGCAGAGATGTATCGGGATTCATTAAAATATTCAGTAAGATATATATCTAGTGGAAGTCAAGCAGAAGGAATGTCATTACCAGGAAGTGACATAGATAAAATGTGTGTTTTTGACACCATATCTGTTTCGTGTTCAGATAATGTTTCTGTATCAGAAAGTGATATTACAATGGATACAACCGATATTAAACCAGGGTTTGTTCGACTTAGTTGTCACGGAAGTCTGATCGAATGTGGACTTATTTCCCCTGCAATGACTGAAACTAAAAACGGCCTTGTTTTGTCCAGTTTAGTATTCCGTGACACAATTGTTGATGTCATGCGTAGCTTAATTCCTAGTGCAGTAGGCCATGGACCGTGTGCGACATATGTATTACCTTGTAAGTTTGAAAGTGATTTGCTGTATTGTTTTTTGTGCAGGATCTGGCCTCGCGTGGCAGCTGAATGGATTGATAGATATAGAAATAACAACTGGCCACCACGTGATTTGATTACCGATATCGTACATGAGGGATGCCTTATTGTACCCATAGGCAACCCACACTCACAAGAGAGCCACATACAATGGCGAATATCTTTTTCAACGGCAGAGAAAAAACTCGTTCATTCGATGAATCATTGTCAATTTCTTTGCTATGGTTTATTGAAACTTTATTTGAAACATGTCATTAATTCAAACCTGGATGTGAAGGATTTACTGTGCTCTTATTTTCTGAAAACCGCTCTGTTTTATTGTATTGAAGATGAACATATCGTTTGGAATAAAGAAAATTTTCTCGATTGTTTTTGGACATGTTTTCGAAGGTTAATTAAATGGGTAAGAGATGAATATTGCCCGAACTTTTTCATCAAAGAAAATAACATGTTTGAGGGTAAGGTTTGTGGCGATAAAGGTAGAATATTATTTAGTTATTTGAGTGGACTTTATCATGAGGGATTGTATAGTTTATTTCGGATTCCCTGTTTATCAAGGTTACACGTCAATACCATGGATAGGTCAGTACTTACTGGAGGAGTGTTAACTGATGCAGAAAGGGAATATCTGTGTGATTTAGAAATATTCAGGGTAATACCAAGCTATACATCACGGGAAACAGTCAAATGTGTGAAGTTACTTACGGTCAATGCCGAAATGATAGAAACTTCAACAAATAGTATAGACAAAACCATACTCGCAATGGAATATCACAGGACAATATCTCACTTTGTACAACTGATGTATAAAGAAATATTCAATAATGGATCTAATAAAAACACATACAAACATAGGACAGAATTGAAGTCCTTTATTTTACATAACTGCATGGGCAGTGATAAATGTACCGGGATGTTACTACTTGCTACATTTTGTTATTTGAACTGTGAATATAAGGCCGTGGTTACGTTTCTGAGGAAACTTCTGAGGAAATTCAAATCGTGTACGTTTTATTGCGGATTTACTGGTTTGGATGTAT
This sequence comes from Anadara kagoshimensis, assembly GCA_021292105.1. NCBI lineage: Eukaryota > Metazoa > Mollusca > Bivalvia > Arcoida > Arcidae > Anadara > Anadara kagoshimensis. Next base: position 39,946,005 of record CM037863.1, on the reverse strand, counting down.
ATAATAAGCAAGCTTATATTGATAGAATGTGTGGTAGAGGTTTAACTCTGAATCAAAAGTTGGCATGTAATATTTTCACTCGATGTTATAACTGTAGAGTAGATTGTAGGATGTATCCACCAGAAATAGAACGAGAACTTGTTCAGCATTCAGTGTTCAACATCGCATGGATAAATCCAGATGTGTATTGTTATGTGATGTTGTTTCTCTCATACCTCCGCACAAATAGAAAAGACAATATGTGTAACACTTTAAGTGAATTCTATACGACAGTTTATTTTAGGAATATAGTCGATGAAACAGAAGCTCCATTAGCAATATCTCTTCTCGGGAGATGCATTCAACTTTGTGAAACTTGGCAAGATAACTATAGAGACGGTTAAAAACTTTTCTGGTAGTCCAGGAATCAGGAACATTCTATTTTCTCGGGGTGGGGCTATATTCAAATTGTGAATCTTGACAAAATTGTGGAAAACAACCATACCAAATCCATGTCTAAACCACGATGCCAAAGTTAAGAAAAAAACTTTGAAGCTAACAAATTAGGTTTAACATTTAAACTGTCACCAGTGAAGTGAGGTCGGGTGCTTCGGTGCAAAATTGAAAATTGGATTGTTTGTAGAATAAATGGCATAACTGACACATTTAAATAATTTAGACCTTCACATATAAGTTTAGGGGTAGGTATACTTATGGATGGATTTATACTTTAACATGTTGTGAGTATATTGTGTATAGTACTTGATAAAGACAAATTTCTGTATCTTTGAATTGTACAGATGGCGGGTATAGCTAGCTAAACAAGTGATGCTTACCTTCCGGAGCACCCGGCCTCACTCCCTGGTGGAAGTTTACGTGTCTAACCTAACTTGTCAGTTCAAAGTTTTATACTTTGCTTCTGGATTTTGTTTCAAACATGGATTAGTATGTTTGTTGATGATTGTAAATAATAATAGACGAAAGAAAACGTGCATATTATTCTGACCGTATGTGAGTTGTCTGACTTAAAACCACCGTTTTGATTACAGAAACATTGTGAATATATTTAAAACAAGATAATCGCCGTGGAGGTAAAATACATTTGTCGGGTTAATATGGTTTAATGATTTTTGTCAGACTTTAAGAATTTTGAGGAAGTGTTTTTATAGTATCTCCTTCCACCTATAAAATTAACACAAACAAAAATGTTCGACGGAGGGGCTATGTGAGAGGTGTTGTGTTGTATAGAGTGATTAACTGCCATACTTTCTGATTAGGGTCTTACAACACTCGCTCGCTTTAACCTTGGAGGGCCGGATTCGATCATCAGCCGGGGCACTAGGTGAGGAAGTGTTTTTTCTAGTGTTTCCTCTCTCCTATTACGTGTCTAAAGCATATAAGGGTCAGATACATTTATGTGGTCTTGTTGTGTTCTTTTACTGACAAAGGCTGTAAAATGTTTGGTTTTCTTTTAAAATGATATAAAAGGGTTTGTAAGTGACCAGTGGGAATTTGCGATTTCAGGTGCAAAATCAGCACTCGTGATTTTTTTTTTTTTTTTGATTGATTGAATGGGAATTTACGTCTTAGAATATTTCATTTATATCCAGGCGTCACCAGTTATGGTTGAAGGTGAAGACATTTTAACCTTTGCTTTGCGGTCAGAGCACTATGCAGGCAGTTTTTGCTTTTTTTAAACGTGCAAAGCATGTCATGACATAGGGCATCGGTTTTTATGATCACCGTGACATTCAAACAATCGCTTTTTTAAAATCTTGGTCATATTCGAATCCACGACCTCCCACATACGAAGCTATGAGCTATGAGCTATGAGCTACAGCGCTATTTGAAACCACGTCAAATGAGTTAAATATTTCACTTAAATTGAGGCGTTGCAAGATATAGGTGAAGATGCACAAATTTCCTTGTGCGTTGCGCTTATGACATTATATAACAGAAGTCTTTATCGTGCCCAGTCTACCGTTCCCATCCGACAGAACTGTGAATGCCTAGTGCTTGGCGAAGAAATATTGTCTACCCACTTTCAACCCTTGGGTCTGACCCGGTCGGGGTTCGAATTCACGACCTCCCTTTTACGAAGGAGAAATCATTCCGGCAACTGAGCTACCGCAGTGGTTGACCACGTCAAATTAACGTATCGCCGGCCACGCCCACAATGTTCCGACAAATAACCGGATGCTTGATTAACACTCAAAAAGAATGAAAACTCGGCATGAATTGCGCCATTTATTGACGTCACTGACACATGTATGTCATTAATTGCTGTGACGCTGCTTTAGTATCGTGTTGACGGCCAGTGTCGGTACATTGTGGGCGTGGTCGGTGATAGGTCAATCGTATCGTGAATCAACCTACCATTTTACAACATAGACAAAAACGTCTGTTTTCTGACGTCATATCACAGTTTCTTGATATCAGGAGATTTTTGACAAAACTTCAAATCTTAGTTCCGCTATTTGAGTGAAATTTAGGAAAACCCGCAATAGAACATTAGGCTCCCTTTTTATACCCATATAAATGTAGTTTATAGGGGTTTATACGAATCACTCTGCCTGTTTGTCCACCCGTGATCGTTCAATATCTCTGATGTCCATCGAAATTGCCTTTTTATTCAATTCAATAAACTTTACAAGTTTAAGATGTATACCGCCTTTTAATTCATTATATAATTTTAGACATACATTTAATTTCACCGACTTCACGTTTTAGATGTAAATTTCTTTCAATTGATAATATTGAATTTTTGATTAGTTTTAGATGTTAACCTCTTTTAATTCACTTAAACAAGTTTAAAATGTATACCACCTTTTCATTCAATACTTGTATTTAAATTTTAGACATGCATTTTTCCATCAACCTCATGATTTTGGATGTAAATTTCTTTCTATTGATTATAATTATTGAAAATGTATAAGTTTTAGATTTTAGCCTCCTTTAATTTACCACGATGGTATCTCGGTCGAAGAGTGCTTGCTTCGTATGTGGGATGCCGTGGTTTCAAACCCCGGGCAGGTCTGATTTAAAAAAAACCTAGTGACTGTTCTTTCGCTAAGCACTCTGTATTAAGAATTGAAAATCACGGGGTCCTTCGGAAGAAACCTTAAATAACCGAAGTTCCGTGACGCGGCAAGCGTGGTATGTTAAAGATCCCTCTTGGTACAATGTCCTGAGCGCACTGCAAAGGTAAAAATTTTCTCCAATTTACCTATAGCAGATGACTTCCCGATATCAGTGAAAAATTTTTGACTGGACCGTATTTCATTATATTGAACTTTTTAACTTTTGAATTATATCTTCATTAATTTACTGAAATGAAATTAAGAATATTTGTCATAGATATATACATTTTTATTTCATTATATTGAACTTTTCAAATTTTAGATTATACCTTCATTAATTTACTGAAATGAAATTAAGAATATTTGTCATAGATATATACATTTTTATTTCATTATATTGAACTTTTCAAATTTTAGATTATACCTTCATTAATTTACTGAAATGAAATTAAGAATTTTGTCATAGATATATACATTTTTATTTCATTATATTGAACTTTTCAAATTTTGGATTATATCTTCATTAATTTACTGAAAAGAAATTAAGAATAATTGTCATAAATATCTATGTTTTTATTTTATTATAATTAACTTTTAAAATTTTGTATTATATCTTCATTAATTTATTGTAATGAAATTAGGAATACTGTACTTAGATTGTTATTAAACTTTACAAGTTTTAGATGGGCATCTCTTCGATTTCATTCTATGTAACTTTTCAATTTTAAAATTTTATATAAATAAGTCTCTTTTATTTCACTATACTTAACTTTACAAATTTTAGATGTAAACCGCTTTTTAATTCATTATATTGAACTTTTGTTTTTGATAAAAACTTCATTGTATTGAACTTGCATCTGTCATTGTGCATTGTACTTTTTATAAATTGATTTTGTATAGGTTTATAAAATATACATATTTACCATGCTGTAATGAGTAATAAAATGTGTTCGATATTCAAACTATTATTTGTTGTTTTGCTATTTATTCATTTTATGTGTTCGCGTTTCTTATTCACTTATTTCATTTGTTCGCGTTTCTTATTTATTTATTTTAATACTTTATTTATTTATTTTAATACTTTTTTTGTTTATTTTAATACTTTATTTATTAATTAATTAATTTATGTATTAATTTATTTATTGTTTACTATTTTATTTTTATTTAGTTTAGTACTTCATAAATCAATTATTCAATTAATAGATTTGTTTATTTATTATTTTGGGATTTTTCATTGTACAACAATTTAAGTTTCAGTATTGCTGGTTAATTTTATTGACTAGCATATGGTATAAATGTAGGTTGAACATGGTGTATAGTTAAGGCTGCTTGCAAATAAATTGTTGACTCAGGGATATTGCAAGCCTAGGCTTATCACGGCCCTCAAAAAGTTTTATGGCCGTCATCACAGTATTGTTGATAAGTTTGATGTCTCTGTATCCAGGATTGCCCTGATATATTTGACGTCCATAGTTTTATGTTTCATTCACACAATTTTGATTACACACGTGGCGGGTGTAGCTAGCTAAACAGGAGGCGCTAACCCTTCCGGAGCACCCGGCTTCACGCGTCTAACCTAATTTGTCAGTTCCAAAGTTTTTACTTTGCTTCTGGATTGTGATTCGGACATGGATTAGTATGTTTGTTTTTTATTAGTAATGGTGTTTAACGCCATACTCAATATTTTTCACTTATATGGAGACGGTGAGTTTTGGATATTCGGAGGAAACTGAAATGTCCGGACTAAAACACCGACTTCAGAAAGCGAATTGACAATCCTTCCGAAAGTCGGCAGTTTTATCCGGGCACTCTGTATTTGAACATGGACAGGTATAAAGGTCGTTCACGATCAGATTGCAAAGTATATATAGTGTCTATTTTAATATTAGGGTAACTGTTAGGGGTGCTGTATAGATAGGTAGCCAAGAGGTGCCAACACTTCCCGAGCACCCGGCAAAAAAAAAAAAAAAAAAAAAAAAAAAAAAAAAAAAAACGCGATAGTCATAAAGTATTTCAAAAGAATGTAAGTGATGTCCTTGGCGACATTTTACGTCATATTCGCAACATAGTCCGCCATTTATCTAACATTAGACTAGTTTTTCTGTCTGTATTTGATGAAATACAAGTTTTATCGAACAGGTATAATACAGAATCTTGTATCACCACTGTGGTGATACAACATTGGCGGTAAAGCGCACGTGCACTTTCTCATTGTTACTTCATCAGGGAGTCTTGGATTTGTCGGTCAAAACATAGTACAGTGGTTTTCTGTGGTAAAATGTAATTTTTTCACATAAAGTATTGTTTTTTTTCATTATTTTAAATAACCTAATTGGAAATGTAAGATAAAAAAAATATATACTATTTACCGATAGTTGGGACAAGGATGATGAGTGTTAGGGCTTGTCCACACACCGGTGGGCCTACATACAACATCTGTAGGGGCCTTGCTCCTTTGATATCCTCTACAGTTTAGCCCAGAGTACTAGACCCCAGTTTCTATGCGCTGCCACGAGGAGGCACTGTAGAGATCTTAGACTGGACGAGGCCTTGTACTGGCCTGCAAGAAAGACTGGCGCACTTTTTTAGAAGAAATACCATTTAGGGGAGTTGATGATTTATGGTTTCCGTTAAAGGTAAGTTTATCATATATATACTGTTTCAGACCAGAAAACAACGAAAATTAGAACACTACGAAATGTTATGATTTAACAGTATTATATGGATAAGATTTTATCTTCAAATCAAAGCATTTTTGAATAATTTAAAAAATTGCAATCTTATTTGTTTCGAAATTATGCTTTTTGAACCGATATCAACGCGTTATAATAAAAAAAACCATACTAATCCAAGCCCGAATCACAATCCAGAAGCAAAGTAACTGACAAGTTAGGTTAGACACGTAAACTTCCACCAGAGAAGTAAGGACAGGTGCTCCGGAAGGGTAAGCACCTCCTGTTTAGCTAGCTACACCCGCCATGTTTGTAATCAAAATTGTGTGAAAGGAACAAGGAACTATGAGACGTCAAATATATCCAGGGCAATCCTGGACGCAGATATATCAAACTTATCAACAGTATTGTGATGATGGCCATAAAACTTTTTGAGGGCCTTGATAAGCCTAAGCTTGCAATATTCCTGAGTCAGTATTTATTTGCAAGCAATAACCAATTCCTGTATACTGTATATTCTAACATATTACTTCATATAAAAAGACATATATTCCCATAGCTATCCCATATAAATGTCGCACTCTCTTTTCTTATAAAAAGTTGAATGTACTATCGAGGAAAGAGTTCGTAATGTTTATTTCAATTATTTTCATTTAAGCCTTGTTTTTTTCATCTCGTGATATATTTTTTTCCGCATATAACCTCCGACCTTTGTATAATTCTGCGATCTTGTGATGTAATGGCTTTTGTTTTAAGGTTAAACTTTTTCTGAAATTTGTATTAACAGCATGAAAACATTTGCTGTCATGGTCATAATACTGTTCAATTGACAGTATTGGCTAAATACAACAAACAGTCAAATCTGCCTTTAAGGACACCTCTCAGGACCACCTGCTTTTAAAGTCCAGTAAAATTGTATTACAATTGTTTTTATTCATATTATTTGAACCTGTATATAAAGACCAACTGCCCACAAAGGCCACTTTTACTGGTTCCCTTAGGTGGCCTTTATAGACAGGTTTGACTGAATAATATATAAATGCATAATAAAATTATAGGTACACTTGAGACAGAGATATTTTTTAATTCATTATAAAAATATACCATTTTATATACAAATACAGATACGTTAGAGTGAAATTTTAGCAATTTGTAATGTTACATGTGCCCTTTAATAAATGTATATGCACACAGCACTGACTTTTTCACTTGACTTTTCATCAGGAATGTTTTGTTAATAACATATAATTAATACACATGGTTTTGTAAATAAAATTCTATCAAATTAGCAAATATAATAATAATAATAATAATAATAATATAATATAATAATAATAATAATAATAATAATAATAAACAAAACTGGGATGTCAGGTTTAACATTGTGATTTTTAGTACAGGATCCCGATTAGTAACCTGTGTTCAGTAAGCGCCGTCGGTTAATATGTGCTGTCACCGGAGTATAAAGTTAAATGATGAATGTACTTTTAATAAGTCGGCCATAGCAGGAATGTTTGGGAGAGACATCCCACTACATACATGTAGGTAAGTATTAGCAGTTATTCCAATTATAACATAACATTGTTCAGAGTAAATAAGAAAAGAAGGGATAATTTTGACACAGTTACATTTGTTGTTTTGTGAAAAAGTTAAAAAATTGCTCTTTGTACAGAATTAAGTTTACTTTTTCATGAATGAAAAATATTTCCCTTAAGTCACTATATTTTGTATTAAGTTTTGACAAAGTTTTTGTGGTTTTTTTTTAAAATAAGACTTTATTTTTGCATTCTCCATGGAGCGAAAACAATTTTGGGATGGACAACCAGACGGTCAGACAGGCAGACACACGCACAAGGTGATTTCCATATATAGGTAAACAAAATTGACCCGTCCGTTTGACCTTTCATTAGGAATATGCATGCAAGCTGGTCCACTCAATAAATGGGTAGTGTCAAGACCCAAGTTAATACATACATAGTTATGAGTATGTCTTATGATATATACAGAATTAACACCTGTGTTCCCCATACACGGATGTACTTGGTTCGTGATAAATATCTAAATAAAAGGTCAAGCGGACAGGTCAAATTTACACAGATGTACTTGGTTCGTGATAAATATTTAAATAAAAAGTCAAGCGGACAGGTCAAAAGTGTTTGCCTATACCCGTTCTTTTGTGGGGGTACAATTACACAAAACTATAAGACAATATAACACAAAATATAACACATACTATACTACGGATTTCAATTTTGGTTTAAAAACACAAAGGTAGAAAATATATTAATTTTCAATTTTACAACTTTATCACATAATTAATGCCCGTAAAAGCGGACAATGTTTTCATTTAAGATTTGACATATATACACCACTGTGCACAGGCCAATATAAAATACATGCATGAGTAAATTAAATTACATATACAGTCAAACTTGTCTATAAAGGCCACCCAAGGGAACCAGTAAATGTGGCCTTAATGGACAGGTGGCCTTAATACACAGGTTTAAATAATATGAATGCATAAGAATTGGGATACAATTCTACTGGCCTTTATAAGCAGGTGGTCTCTAAATAGAGGTGGCCTTTAAGGCAGGTTGGACTGTATTGAGTATTTTAATACACGAAATTACACATTCACAAGCGTGTAGTATATTTAAAACCAATGCTTGAACTTTTAAATTTTATTTATTTTTGATTTGATTTTGTTTATTGTTTACTTACTTATTTATTTAGCTATCTAATTTTGGCACTATGCGAGTTAAAGCCAATTCCCTAACATCAAATATACAGTCCAATTTCGTTAAAGGCCTCCTCTTTATTTATAAAGGCTTTTTAGGGCCAAAAACTTTATCCCAATTGATCATTAAATATGTTATTTGAACCTCTGCTTTTGCTCGTTGTCTTAAGTGGCCTTCTAAGACAGATTTGACTGTACTAATGATACATTATATTGGAATTGACGGATTGCCAGCCAAGCCATCAATGTTCCGACATGCTACAATTACACAGAAAAAGAATGAAAACTCGGCCTGAATTCTGCTATTAAATGGCGTCACTGACACTTGTACGTCACTAGTTGTCGTGACGCTGCTTTGGTACCGTGATGGCGGCCTGTGTCGGTACATAAAAGGCGTGACAGACGATACGTCAATTACTAAGCATACAAAGAAATATAACTTTAAAAACTACAATTAGCGAAGCGTATAAATATTTTAACACAACTACCAAACGATTTTGAATGCTTTAGGCATTATAATTTCAAAGCATGGAATGATTTAACTCAATAGGTCATATTACATATTATACCAGTTTCAATTTCACAGCACTGCACGACCGTTTTGGAATACCATTGCTAATCAGTATTGCTTGGACCAAAATTATGAAACCAATTTTTTAGAAAGATGTTAAAAAGATACCGAAAAGGAACAAAATATATTTAACCAAATACTTTGCATGAAGGAGTATACCTTTGTTTTTGAGGAATTATAAGTTCCATGGTGTATTTCAATTATTTCCATGTTTTATGCATATATCTTACATTGTGTATTAAGTGTGCTTTAACCATTATAATTACCACGCATGGAATGGTTTATCTCATTAGGTCACATTTCATATTAAACCAGTTTTAATTTTACATCTCTAGTTCCGGAATACCATTGCTCATCAGTATTGTTTGGACCAAAATTGTGAATCAATTATGTTGACAATTGAGGAATTTTATAGTTCTATGGTGTATTTCAATTATTTTCATGTTTTATATGCATATATCATACATTGTGTATTACAAATATTTCTTATTTTCATGTCATATTCATATTTATATTTTTAAGTGCCACAAAATTTCATTTTTTAATAAAAAAACAACAACAAAATACAGTATGAAGAATGAAAAGATTCTTGAAAATGAGCTTAGAAAAAGATGCCACAAAGTTATAAAACAGAATCTTTTTCATCACCAGTTTAACTTGAGACGTTAGTCTAGTTTGTAATGATTATGTCTTCCATTTTGTTCATAAAGTGTCAAAATTTAATAGACGACCGTTGCACTGCAATGTACGATGTTTTATAAAAAAAACTATTTTACAATATTTAATATTTTTCTAAACAAATCTTACAAATCTAAATAAATTCTACCTAAATACGAATCAAAACCTTTATTAACACCAGTTTAACTGGATATTTTTATCCAACCTGTAATGTTGCAGTCCTTTATTTGTCGTACAATGTGTCATTTGTTAGAATTAAACCATCTTACACAGCAATTTTCGATGCTTTATAAAATAATTATTTAACAGGTTTTTTAATATATTTGAACAAACAGTATAATAAATGTCACTTAATTCAAAACAAACAAAAATTTTCATCACCAGTTTACCAAGAGATTTTATCTAATCTGTAATAATGCAGTCTTCAGTTTTGGTTATAAAGTGTCATTTATCAAAATCGAACTAAACGTATTAAACGAACGGAATACTTCAATGTAATAGACATTAAAATTTTTTATTTTACGTGAGAACAGACAAACAGGTATACATATCCATATCCAAATCAAAATCCAAAAGTAAAGTGAAAAAAACTGGATAATAAAGCTATTTATATAGACTCAGCTCGCTATTATACATTGTATCTGACGAACAACAGGATGGGAATAAGGTCGGGTCGCAGATAATTTTGCTCGTGTATAACATCACAGTGAAATTTTGTTGTCTTCCAATTAAGATCGTACGGTATGTTTGTGTATCAAAAACAAATATAATGATCCATATTGAAATCACAAACTTATTAATTCAAATAGCTTCAAGTTAATATTGCATCGAAAGATAAGCCTCAGAGCTCCAGATCTCGGTTTCCTGTTGGAAGATCTCGGATTTAAATAATTCCAATTTGGGAAATTTGTACTTTTTGTTGGTTTGTGATTTGATCATGGTCCGGTATATTTGTTTTTTATTTTGTTGGTCAGTTTTGTGTCTATATGATGCTAATACCATTACATATCTTTTGGTGTTTCACCTGGCCGTTTGTTATGACAGACTCTTATGTTCTTACGTTTTTGGATCAGTAAATTTGTTTTTTATTTTGTCGGTCAGTTTATATTTTCTTTACAACGCCGAGACCATTTTATTTTCTGGTTTTTCACCTTCCTGCTTGTTTTTTGTTGTCACATTTTGATTGTTTATGTGTTCTTGCTGTAGCTCGTCTTAGCTCTGCTTTGTTTATCCTAGTTGGTCTTGATGTTTGTTCAAGTTGACACGAATCTATAATATTGGTCAGTTTTGTTGTTATGTGGTGTCACTTACGCGTACTTTTGGCTAACAATTCAACTTTCATAGATCTTCAGTTATTATACCACAAATTTACATCATATTATTGTTGTTTTTTAAAATTTGCACATGTCAGTATATTTTACACGTCTTTATCTGGCGTTAAAGTCGTTAGATAATTTTCATTCGTTTTTTAGCCTGCTGGCATAGTATAATGATGTACAATATATAACTTTGAATCTATGGAAAATGAGATGGCTGTATATTTTTACACGTCTGCATCTGGAGAAGAGGCCGTTATATAATTTCCATTCGTTTTTGAGCCTTCTGGCATAGTACAATAATGTCCCAGGGATAACTTTGAATCGTTTGAACCGTTTGTTATTTGTTCCGGTCTAAATGTTTCATTTGGCTTAATTGCACACCCTCTAGGAGGGTAGGGCGATACGTCAGTATAATAAACCGGCGTTAAATACTCTTCAATTGTGTTTGTTTGTTTTCTCTTATACATTCCAAATATAACCACTATTACTATAATCAGTATAACCAGAAAAGAACCACCAGCTCCTACAGCAATTTTAAGGGTATCTTCTCTATCTTTTTGTACTGGATCTCCGGAGGTCGTTGTCTGTTTGGGTTCTGTTGTAACCAGCAACAAATTGCACCTCCCGTCTAATTTAAAAAAAAAACCATAAATCATAAACAAACATACTTTTACATATTCAAATCACAATCAAGCAAAATAAAAACTTTGAAACTGACAAATCAGGTTAAACTATTGAATCTCCATCAGGAAAGTTAGACCGGATGCTATGGAAGGGGAAGCAACTTATGTTTATCTAGCTACACCTGCCACGTATGTAATTAAAATTGAGTGAAAGGAACAAAGAACTATGAGATGTGAAATATATCCAGGGCATTCCTGGACACAAAGACATCATACTTATCAACAATGATGTGATGACGGTCATAATTTTTTGAGAGTTTTTATAGGCCTAAGCTTAACAAACCTAAAATGAATACCTCGTAATATGCCGTATGTATCATTGATAACTATGACAAAATGGTGTGCAAACAATTTAACTAGATTAACCCGAAAAGTGTGAAATCAAAATTGAAAGGAACATTGGACTGAGACGATAAATATAAGTAAGGACCTTTCTATGCCTTGGTTTGTCCAGTTCTTGGGTAAAACAATTATGTGTAAGCAGCTTTTTATTGTACAGTCCAACCTGCCATAAAGACCACCTCTATATAGAGGCCACCTGCTTATAAAGGCCAGTAGAATTGTATTCGAATTCTTCATTCACATTATTTGAACCTGTATATAAAGGCCACCTGTCCATAAAGGTCACATTTACTGGTTCCCTTGGTTGGCGTTTATAGACAGGTTTGACTGTATATAGTTCTCAAAGTAGGAACAAGCTCTGCCACAATGCACCAAACATAATTGTTTGTGTTCAACTCATAATCGAATAAAATACCACTTTAAAAACGGTAAGTTTAGTTAGACATGGGAGAAAGGGAAGTAAGGTCGGATGCTCCGGAGGGATTGATACATCCTCCTTCACTAGATACAACGAAACATGTGAATTTAAACAATGGGACGTCAAATATGTCCATGATAAATTTAGATACAGTGCCATAACATGTATCGCCAATATTGTTATGACGGCCATAAAAAGTTTGGAAATTATTTATAAGCCTATGCTTGCATCACGGATGAGTCAACTTTTCTTAACAAGTTTGATTTGTCGTATAAAGTTATCATAGTGGGAACAATCTCTACCATAGAATAGCATATACACTGTGAAACAAAACACCAGGATGAAGCAGTTACACCGCATACTCCACGTATACATAAGATTATTGCCAAACATTAAGATAGGTCCAGGTCAAAATGTTATGCATAAAGGACGATGCACAACGGACTTTTACGATATATCGAAGATTAACACTCAACAACATTGCAATCAAAAATAAACATACTAATCCATGTCCGAATCACAATCCAGAAGCAAAGTAAAAACTTTGGAACTATCAAGTTAGGTTAGAGACGTGAACTTCCACCAGGGAAGTGGGGCGGGTGATACAGAGGGTAAGCACCTCCTGATTAGCTAGCTACACCCGCCACGTGTGTAATCAAAATTATGTGAAAGAAATTTTTCATATCGTTACACTCCTGATATAAACATACAGTAATGGCACTTTACCTCGAAACACATTTGTTACTTACCGTCTTTGCATTTACCAAACGGACAAATGTCATCCAAGTTACAAAACGGAGGGTTAATTCTAGTTGCATTTCCCCACCAGCTACACCAACTACACCCGGCTACAGTATAACACTTTCTACAAATGCAATGAAGATACAGTCATAGACAAAAATGTGATTGCAGATTTATAATTTTTATTTACTCTGTTTTACGTTGATTCCTATATGGCCGTTTCGGAATTAGTGGCCGGACCAAACTTGTGAAAATTACAATATTTTTAGGATAATAAAATGAAAAAATTAAAGAACCAAAATGTATTTTACCCAATGCACCTAAGGCAAAACTTTTAACGATTTTTGCTTAGTTTTCAGGAAATTAAAGAATCAAAGTTTATTTAGCAAACCTCTGTGTTGTTTCGTGGTTAACGATGCCCTCTCGGATGCTTAGTCAAACAACAGAGACACTAGCCATCTGATTATAATTTTTACAAACCGGTTTTAACCTTTACCATTGCTTTTACTCAACTCAAACGTTTTTTATCTTAGTGTCTCAGACACTAGATCAAGTTACAAAAGTTATTCAGTAGTGTGGTTATGATATTTGGAGTGTCAGCCAACCTTTTTTTAGTCTTAAACAAAAAACTAGTATAGAGGAAATTCGTACCATTTGGAATTAAAAACAAACATTCCAATTATTGTCCGATTCACAAACCAAAGATGGAAAATTTTGGAACAAGCAAATTAAGTGGAGACCAGTTGCCATGGAAGAAAAGCAACTCTGATTAGCTAGCTTCATCAGCTACATGTTAGCAATTACAATATACATGTATTTGTATCCAGCATCAGTAAACATTGAAATAAAAAGTCTTGTTATGAACAATTCCTTTATAAAAGCCGCGGATGAAAAGACCTTTAAATTCTGATTCATCTGTTCCAGATGAAGTAGATAGTGTAAGCTCATGCAGTATATAAGAACTATAATACCTACTCAAGAGAGCTCCTTTGTTCACATTTTGGATCAAAACAAATATTTAATCCGTCTTTTAGCTTTTTCTCTTCATCCTCAAATACTTCATTGTAGCTTGGAGTCGTGGCACTGCAAATTGGACTTGCGTCTCTATTAAAACAAATACACTGTGTAAATTAGCTTAGGCATAGAACTAATCAATCATACGAATAACACAATTCAGTCAAATCAAAATTCTAAAATTAAGTAAAATAAAAATTTTGAAACTGTCATTTTAATTAAAGGAAGTGGCCTTCTAAAAGAGAAGCGAACAAGGTGCCAAGGGAGGTTGTACATCTTGTTTATTATGCTTCAACGGTCACATGTTTAATTAAATAATTAAATCTCTGCATCATGTGACGTACGTAGTGACAATGTAATTATTGGTATCTTTTACGCGCGTCTCATCTAAGCATTATAAAAGTTCATCAGAATTGTTTAGATTTTGACTAGGTTGATCAAGTAATCAACATTGATCCATTTGTAAAAAAATATTTACTTACTGAAGTCATGGCTGTTTTTAAACTGTATATAAGTGATACACATGTGTGATTAATAATATTCGGTCCATTTTTTCAATCGTAATTAACATTATTACTTACAACACTAGCGCAAAAAATGGACAGAATATAATTAATCAACTAGACATGCCACAATGCAATTGAAATTTTTCGAGCAACAATTAGGGTTTGTGATGTCAATAATCTTGCGAAACACATAAACATGTTAAAGTGGCAAAACAATCTCACAACTGCGTATTCGACAGAAATGCAATACAACCGTATATCAATATTGAAAATTCAAACATACCTGGGCCACTGATTATGGTAAGTTTATTGGCTGAATAAACGCATGTTCATGATCGGTTTTGCAATCTCGAGATATCAACTAAATCCTTTGCATTTTATTACGACAAGTTTCAAGAAAGATAAATAAATACAATGTACACTCTCACCCACATTGATAACTATAAGTTTTCATCTCTTGGTTTTCAATTGCATGATGTAAACAAATCCCTATGCATTTGATTACAACGATTTTTAGAATGAGATACAAGCATTTACACTGTGCACTCTCAACCTAATTTATAAACAACACCAGTTATCTCCCCTTCGTCATGAGCTTACCGTGATTGGTATTCATTAAGGCAGTAGTCGAAGTTTATGTCTCTAAAACATAAACATTCACAACTTCCGGTGTTGTTGCTGCATCTAACATTACTAGGTGATCGGTAAGGAATTAACTGTATATAAAAATAACAACAATATCGTCATCAACAGAAGACCATTGTATGTGTTTTATGTCGTCAAATATATAACACATGGACCATAGCTATTGTACATAAGGCGTTTATGAATTTCCCTGGGACCCTAAAATGGCATTACACTTTTATTTGGGCAAATCTGAAATCCAAGTTCTTCAACTAAAAATACAAAGCTTTCTTACACAAACTGATTCACTAAAATTGTTTTTGCAGTGGTAGCCAAGAGATCAAATATTAGTCTTTTAGTTATATGCACAAAGCTGCTGTGAATTCTACTCCAGTCAACAGCAATTAAGAAGTTTTTTTTTCTGTAAAGGCCTCTAACTCAGTACAAGTGAAATTGGTCTGCTTCTTTTATTTTACAGTTCTTGCAAGTAGATATTGTAAATGCTGTTTTACACTTAGGAATAGAAAGCAGATATACTAGAGTTACAGAAATACAAATTGTACCACCCAAATATTCTATTTGAATCGTTGAGATTAATGTGTAAAATCACATATTCGCCGCAAATAATCAAATTACTTTTTGGTGCAACGTATCATAACTTTAACCAAACAAATTTTATTGTTGTTGTCAATATAAAAAAAAAGTAACCAAGGCGGGAAAAATATTTTTTGACACGCAAGACAATAAAAAAGAAAAAGGTCAGTAATTAATGATAATAATTTTTAGACATTTTGAACACTAGAGTTTAGTTTGTTTTTGTATCAACTTACACTGCAGCATTGTGTTGGAATTTGTTTTTTTCTCTTTATAATTAGAAATATATTGCTATTTCTAATGGGTTTCATCGCATATCCGATATTGTCATCCATCTCTACACCATATTTATAAAACGGAGTTAATGCAACCTTTTAAATAAAAATCAAATGTCATGTTATTTAGACTGTAACAAAGGAATTTATAAATTTTCATTTACATCGTTTATCTTGTATACTTATAGCTGTTCCTTAAATACAGTCAAACCTGTCTATAAAGGGAACCAATAAAAGTGGCATTATGGGCAAGTTGTCTTCAAATACAGGTTCAAATAATATGAATATTGAACAATAGGAATACAATTTAACTGGACCTTTAGAACCCCATTTCTCTCAAGAAAGTAAAGCTAGTGCACAAGATAGTTAATATTAACAAACGTGTCATGGGCAAATCGTACACCTACGGCATATAAAATTCAGATAATATTGTGGGTTAGGAAAAAACAATAATACTTAATATCATATTCATACATACAATTCGTCAAATTAGAAAAGAAAAGAAAAACAAATGTAGGATTGAATGACAATTTAAAACATGTTTATTTTTACATTTTTCCAATATTTATATATATATATATTTCTTTATTATACCTCACTAAAATTCTTAAACTATCATTGGTCGATTTCTAATCACGTGGTATGAAACAAATTACAATGTTTGAACGAGCGGTCAATATTGCCATGGGATATTGCAATATTCACCGCTAGGCACGGAAAATCACGGAAACTACCGAATAGTCATACTTTTATCCGTAAATCAATCCTTTATTATGAGGGGAACCGGACAGTTTAATGCAATTTAATGCAGTTTAAACAAAGAATTTTAGACTTTTTCGGTATAATAAAGTAAAAAATGCCCTTGGTTGGGGAAAATATGGAGGATTGTCTCCCCTTGAGAAGTTTATCCTTAACTATCGGCTCGGGAGATAATGCTGCATTGGGGAGACAATCCTTGATAATTCCCTCAACCAAGGGCACTATTTATATAGTAATCATTTTACACAAATTCACTCACCCTGTATGTAATATGATCCTTTATTATTTTGAAATCTGTACAGCTTCGCTTTGTTAAAATTCCTTTTGAAATTAAATCTCTAGCTATATCCCCTTCCTAAAATATAAAATATAAATGTTAACTCTTTCTTAGAATAAATTTTATTACCTTTCAAACTAAACCTCAGTTTTCACAAGGCGTCATTGGCTGAATGGTCTAATTCAAATTTGGACAGATAGAAATGTGAGAAAATTTGACAGCATGCTTGCCGAAGGTTCATTGTTTTCTCCGGTTATTCTTGCTTTCTTAGCCTCCCCTCAACTGACCGCGTCGATATAAGACAAAATGATCGCTTTGACGTAAAACAAATTACCTAATTTGACTAAACCCACTGGTATAAAACTTAAATTATACAACATAAAATAAAAGCCCCAGAGATACTGCAAGCCTAGGCGTGTCCGGGCCCTTAAAAGGTTTGTGGCTGTCATCACAGTACTTGATAAGTCTGATGTCTCTGCGTCCGGTATTGCCCTGGATATATTTGACATCCCATAGTTCTAAGTTCATTTCATCTAATTTTGATTGCACACCTGGTGGTGTAACTAGCTAAAATTAGGTGCCTACTCTTCAAGAATACACGTCCTCGCTTTTCAGGTGGACGTCTACGTGTTTAACCTGACTTGTCGGTTTCATAGTTTTTGCTTTGCTTCTGAATTGTGATTTGGACAAAGATTTGTATGTTTGTTTTTAATTATATCCTTTAATCGCATATACCTTAGCTGTAATATGTACAGATTTATCCAAATCTGGATCTGTAAAATGGCTTGTAAAATCTGGATGAATAACTAAAAACCCGCTATTGTCGATTACTAAACATCTGAAAATAGAATATTTAAGTAGAAAGTTTCTGTGGAAAAGACCCATCTCTGTTAAGCCAAACTGTAAATTATTTTGAATCACGATTTATATGATTTGCAAAGCACCTTTAAAAGATTCTCTAAAATCAAGTCTTTT
Source organism: Anadara kagoshimensis (assembly GCA_021292105.1). Lineage (NCBI taxonomy): Eukaryota > Metazoa > Mollusca > Bivalvia > Arcoida > Arcidae > Anadara > Anadara kagoshimensis. The sequence continues at coordinate 39,927,761 of CM037863.1, read as the reverse complement.
TGTACTAAAATTATTTTTAAAAAAAAAACCACGCGCATGGGCACGTATTGAAACTGGGAGTTAATTTAGGTCTATTCATGATATTAGATTTAAACTTTTTTATTCATAACAGGTTTATGTTATTGATAACGCTTATAAGTGTCTTTTTTATAAACATGGTCTTAGGTTCATGCAAATAGAAATAAATCCAAGTTGATCATCGCGACCAATAAATTGCGTTTTTCATGAACTTTTGGCTTAAATTAACCCAGTACTCGTAATAAAGTTGTTTTATGGTAAATAGATAATCCGTTAGATAATATGCTTATTTTAAATTTGAAACATTGTGCATTTCTCAAAGGGGGATAATTCCCGTATCACGTATTTATACTTTAATCCCCTATGATTTTACAACAATGCGATGGTTAATGCTCCATATTTAAGATTATTATATAAGTTCATAGGGTATTAAGGTTAAAAGATTGAAATCTAAGCATAAATTTAAAAAAAACAAAAAAAACTTTTTGTACTTATAGATGTTACCAAAAGATTGACGACATCTAGTAGGTAACTTTAAAATCAATGGAACGCTCAAAGTTATGGTACATGTGAATATTAGTGTACATATATCTGTATGTTACCTGTTTTATAAAACTACTGTTTGGAAAATGCAAATGTGTTAATGTTTTACAAAGCATGTGTTATTATACGTTTTCTGTTTCAACTAATTATTGTTTCATGATCTTTGTTGTTTTGGTTATTGACAAGAACATAGAACATGATTTTAAGCTACACATTTTTTTTAGTTTTATTTCGTTCTGTCCAGATTACATTATACCAGATAGCTACACATAAATATATCAATACCATAAGCGGACTTGACCGAGCGGTACTGTCACTGGCTTTCTAAGTGAGGGTTGTGGGTTCGAAACTCACACGGGACTAAGAAAATTTTCTGAGATAATTTTCATTTCCTGTCCATACTAGAGCTGTAAAAAGGTCGTTACTCAGCAGTCTTTCGGATACGACTCGAAATTCGGGTCCCGTGTCTCGGTGCACGTTAGAGGCACATCTATAGAGTTGTAAAAAGTAGGCCACCTGTGGCTGCTACATAGGACGCTTGCAAATACAAGAGATTGAAACAGACTGAACAAAGTATAAAGTATAAATAAGTCCCATAACTCGTACAAAAAACGAAACAAAAGCAGCAGTATGTGATGCTAACTTACACATACCTATACATCATACCGATTATTTTTCTCACATATCATATTCCACCTGGCATGGTGATCAACTGCAGCATTACTAGAAATGTTTATGTATCCTTTAAATGTTTTAATTTATGTGTGTTACCTGTATAATGTGGAGTTACATAGCCTGTATTGTTGTAAGATCATCTGGTAAAAATAATGAATCGAAATATCTACAGCCATTACAGCGGTCACTTTATCTGTAGAATCATGCTTCGAATCCGATCTAAAATTGAAAATATGATAAATGTTAAGAAGCTTTTGACTGTGTTCTATCGTTTGTATTTTTTATGTTTGATCATGCGAGTACATATGGTGGATTTTTTGGTCTATAACAAGTTTTGCCAATGTTTGTAACGTTTTCCAACGGGTGACATACAATTAGAGCAATTGGACACAAATTTGTCAGAGAAATGCAAGCAAATGGTCAACAAGATGGATAAGATTTTATTTCTACTTCAAAGTATACTAGGAAATATATATTTGAGTAGTAAAAATAAAAGTTAAGAAAACCTAAAGTACTAAGACCAAAAAACCTTGTATAAGAGGGACCCGAACTGTCAGCTGGGACCTGTAGCCTTCTTCTTAATATATGGTTTGACTTTAATTCAGTAGTTATATAACAGTATTAGTATTTCCAAAAATATATATAAAAATCAACCCAAATGTGTTTTTATTAACATCGGCTTAACCATGCAAGAAAAGTAAGAGATTTAGTATTTTAAGTGTGGGCGAAAATGAAAACGTGACAATAATTATATAAGCGTTCCGGGGATTTCTGAGCAATAGATATTCTATAATAAACTGGACAAACACTGTTCAAGAGGAAGTGATACATTTACAGTAGATATAAATGTTCATGTTTAATGCACAGTCCGATTTGACAAATGAACTTTGAATCATTTAGATTAGTACCTTCCTTGATACACGGTATGTGATACCGTTAATAAATATCCAGCTCCCCAGAGGTCTTCATAAGGTGCTGAAAATACATATTTTCCACTTTGTGCAGTTGTTCGCCAGTACCTGTTGCAAAACATATACCAAAGACATTTCTTCTATATTTAGTTGTAAAGCATGTACGTAACACGTATAGCAGTAATGGCAACTTATTAATTTGTTAGTGCGTTTTTGATAATATAAATCTTAATTTTTATTTTTGTAGTTTAAAATTAATTCAGTACATGAAAAATAAGTGGGGGGTTGGGAACTCGATTGTACTTTGAACACATTAAGGTACATTATCACAAATATCTAAATGGTGAATTTTATCAAATAAATACTGTAAAGAAAAAGCGGTAGAAAATCCTTTACGGTAGGACATTTTATTTGACCCCAGATAAAGTGTACAAAGGGGAATAAAAAAGTAAAGCTCAGATTATATATTGACGATACAAGAGTAACCGTGAAAATCGCGGAATTATATTCTATCCGAATGTTACTTCCTATTGTATGTGATTCTCTCTTGGTGTCGTGTCTTGTTTCGGATATTTTAACAAATACCTGAATTGTTCGAGTTGGTTGTTGCATAGTATAATTTCAACAATTGCAAAGGTTTTTTTTATTTTAAATCATTTCTTTTTGTTAACATCAGTTTATAAAATATGACGAAATACTATCCAAATTAAAGCAAGTTGAAATCTATTTCATGTAACAGTGACCTTGATTATTGACCTCTAACGTGAATGTCTTTTAATAATTTCTATCAATGTATAAACATATATCAAAGTCAAATGTCAGTAAACATTCTTAAACTTTATTAAATATTATAATATTCTTAATTTTTTCCTTTCTCCATTTCAAGAAACCAATACGTATCCATTACCATGGGACAAGTTATTAAAAATACAAATAATAGACAAGAAAACAATAGGTTCGACCCTTACACGAAAAAGGGAAAACTTAAGATAAGGAGGCAATAAAGAAGAAGGTTATTAGATGACATACAAAGAAAAATTTTCAGACCAAACTTTTACACCTAACGTATTTATCAATCAAAAAGAAATACTAATCCATGTCTGAAAGGAAGTGGGGTCGTGTGATTTGGAAATTAAGTGTGAAATCAAAGTTGAGTAAAGGGAACATGGAGCCATGGGACAACGTATATTTTAAGGGCAATCTTGAACACAAAGATATTATAATTATTAATTATAATTAATATTTACCAATGTAAAAGGTCAAGCGGGCAGGTCAATATTGTTTTCATATTTGTAATAGTTTATATTTACCAATGTCTTTGTTTGTGATCCCATTCCTTGGCCTGTTTAACACCAGGATACATACGTAGAACACCATCAGTTGTTACAATGTATCTCCAAATAATAGCGTCTTCTCTGTTCCTCATCCAGATCACTTCCGCTTTATGTGTAACCACTACTGATGTCAGAACGGTGTCCTGAAAATACCGAGCGGATATATATTCTTTACAAACAAGTATTCTAATTTGTTTATCAAAAACAAAACCACAATTTAAGACATAATGCATCTGTCAATCAAAAACAAACATACTAATCTATGTCCGAATCACAAAACAGAAGCACGATAAAAACTTTGGAATCGACAAGTTAAGTTAGAAACGACAATCTGCGCCAGGGAAGTAAGACTGGGTGCTCTGGAAGTGTAAGCACCTCCTGTTTAGCTAGCTACACCCGCCACGTGTGTAATCAAAATTGTGTGAAAGGAACATTTAACTATAGGAATTAAATATATCCAGGGCAATCCTGGACACATAAACATCAAACTTCTCAACAATATTGTAATAACAGTACTGTCATAAACTTTTTGAGAGCCCGAAAAGCCTAGGCTTGTAATATCCCTGGGTCAACAATTTATTTGCAAGCAGCCTCCTATCACTTTCAAACATTTGTAATGCATCATTTTTCTGATTTATTTTTTAAATTTAAATTCAATAATATATTAATACATTCATGCATTTTGCTTCTCAATGTACAAAAGGGGGTAAAATTTATATATAAATAATAGATTAAATTAAAGTATCCTCTGCTTTGTAAAAACATTAAACAAATATATGTTGCAAAGATTTACAATAAGAAATTTAAAATTCAAATTTACTTTTTAAATACTTTAAAAAATTTACAAATTACAAATTTACAAATTAAATACTTTAAAAAGCGCCAAATTATATTATGCATGCGTTCATATTGTAACACACAAAATACAAAACATATTTTGGCTAAGATATCAAGGCAGTGAACAGAGTTAAATAAATAAATAAAAAGAACATTTAAAAACTCTTTTTTCAAAAGGCTATATTCAAGTAGTTTAAAGGTGCATTTGAACAAAAATAAATGCTAATCCATGTCCGTATCACAATCCAGAAGCAAAGTAAAAACTTTGGAACTGACAAGTCAGGTTAGAATCGTGAAGTTCACCAGAAAAGTGAGGCCGGGTGCTCCAAAAGTGTAATCACCTCCTGTTTAGCTAGCTACACCCGCAACGCGTGTAATCACAATTGTGTGAAAGTAACATGGAAGTATTGGACGTCAAATATATCCAGAGCAATCCTGGACACAGACATCAAACTTATCAACAAAACTGCGATGACGACCATAAAACTTTTTGAGGGCCTTGATAAGCCAAGGCTGGCAATATCCCTGGGTCAACAATTTATTTGCAAGCAGCCTGCTTCGTTGTACAAAATCCCCGCAGTGGAACATAGCGACAGATTGAAAACTTTGAGAACTAAAAAATAAATTCAAACTCTAGACATCAAACATGAACGTGAGACCGGGTTCTCTGAACGGGTAAACACATCCTGTTACAAAGACCATATATGGAATCTTACCTTAAATCCAGGATTTATGTTTGATGTTCCGTCAAAATAATGTTTGTATCTATATACCATTGCTTGTGTCTCATTCTGATCAAGATATTGAGTTGGTTCTTTATATGCTGACGCCGTCAACATTACATGTGAACTATCTAAAAATAGAAAAAACGTTGAAGTGTAAACCTATTACTTTTCGTGATGTACTAATTTTCGCTTATTTAGCGGTCGCTTGTTTTGTGCGAAAATTAATACCGAGTGAAAATTATATTATGACTATTGTCTTATTGTGTATATTTTAAATGCGAAAAATTAAACTAAGGGGATGTGTCTGAATTTCATTTACCTCGATAATAAATACACGCGAAATTACATACATTAGCATTATATGAAAATATCTTGTTATGCATCAAACAAAGGTTTCTGTGACCAATAGACTTTTAGCACTGACCACAAGCTTACGGACCTAAAGTTTTATAGTTGTTAAGTGTCTCCTAAATATGGAAAATGTCATCTACCTTAGTAAGCTGGAAATAAAAGATACAACTTATGTTTCAAGTTCTGCTTCATATTTTGACTAATACCTAACTATGAAACCAACAAAATACTTCATTTAAAACTATATGACAAGCGGTATGCCCTCAATTTTTCTTTTGTCAACTTTCCTTTTCTATGCAGCAACATAAGTGCTTTTCCTTCTTATGATGTGTTTGTTTCGCAATTAATACGCTACGGTAGAGCTTGGTCCCACTACGAGAACATTGTAAAACGAAGCAAGCTGTTTCAAAAAATATTGTATGACCCAGATATTGTAAGCCTAGGCTAATCATGGCCCTTAGTTTTTTATGGCGGTCACCACAGTATTGTTAAGAAGTATGATGTTCCTGTGTCTATGTATAATGTCACTTAAATTTGACATAGGAACATGTAACTAGGGTATGTTTAATATATTCAGGACAATCCTGGACACATAGACATGATAACATTTATAAAACCTTTTTAGGCCTTGATAAACTCAGGTTTGCACTATCCAAGAGTCAACAACTTATTTGTGAACTGCTTCACTAAAACAATTTCTCCACTCCAGTTCATTAACTTCTTTAACGATGGTTAAAACTGCCAATACTATTTTAACTATTACTGTTTGGCAAACGATTTGAAATTCTTTTAACTGTAACTGTCCTAGTTTGCAATAAAAGACTCTCTGAATTCTAAGCTGGTTATTTAGACAACTAATCCATAGAGGGCTTAAGACACGATAAAAGTTATTAATCAGCTATCAAATCAAATTATTTGGTCCTTAACATTCCATATTCAAGAACTGTTTATTTTTATCTAAGCCCAGGAATTGGTGGCTTCGGATCAACTTAGTGTTCTAGTAGACAAAGGTGTGTGTGTGTGTGTGTGTGTGTGTGTGTGTGTGTGTGTGAACATAAATACCTTTTGTAGCAACTCTTGCATAATGTTTACAATCGGCGAAATTGCGATGACCAAGATCTCTTCGGTGATATGCAAATACACCTGGCTTGCCATCAACAGTGTTCGAAATTCTGTTGGTATCGTTTTCTCCAACGACAACACACACTGTATAATTACTGTTATTAACCTAAATAGTAATCAATAACCTTTTATATATGTATTTCGAAGACAGAAGTATTGATAACAATTTATGCAATTTAGTATCATTTTTATGGCCGTCATCACAGTACTGTTGACAAGTTTGATGCCTCGGTATCCAGGATTGCCCTGGAAATATTTAACGTCCCATAGTTCAATGTTACTTTCACTAAATTTTGATTATACACGTGGCGGACGTAGCTAGCTAAACAGGAGGTGCTTACCATTCCGGAGCACCAGGCCTCTAGTCCCTTGTGGAAGTTCACGTCCAACCTAACTTGTCAGTTCCAAAACTTTTACTTTGCTTCTGGATTGTGATTTGGACATAGATTAGTATGTTTGTTTCTTAAAAGACAAAGGTTATGTAGGTTATATAAGGTAACCGATTCAAACATTTACATAGATGCTGGTGCTGAATAAAGCATAATGTACGCCCAGGATAAGATTCTGTCGCGTATGGTTGTTTAATTCTGCGAGGGAGGATTTCGCAGTTCAGACACTGGAAGTTATCCACGGGTATAGAATTTTGCGATGCAGTACCAGTGTTAACTATATCCTCTACAGATTATCTGAGTCAAAGTTTTAATAAATGCTTCATCAAAATGTACACTTGGTTTTTAATTTTGCGCTAAAAAGTCAAACTGCGAATATAGCAAAATTAAACCCCCAGTAAATAAACGCAACTACACAGTACTCGATAGTATGTCGCGGCAGTCGGTCAATTCATATAATCCTGTTACCATAACAATCAAACGAAATTTGACAGTGTAACAAGCTAACGTTCTCACCACAGTAGCTAAGTACAGGCTCCAACAAAAACAAAATAAGCTAAATATTAAACAAGTCTGTTCTGTTTCATTAAAAGAAAAATGATATTCTATCAAAAGCACTTTTATGATCCAAACCCCTTTTTCAAAGAAGAATTTAAACGCCACTTAGGTTAAAGTCCTAGCTAATCAAACAATGCATGGTGTAATAGCACCGCATATATTCATATGCGAATAAATGCTAGCAAAAATATATATGTTAATCTTAAGAGGTTTCAAATCCAGTGTTAATTAACAAAATGTCTAAATATAGATCGATAACAATAAGAGTTCATGACCCATACCGTATTCATATGCCAATAAATGTAAAAAAAATAAATCATATAGTCTTCAAATCCAATCGTTAATTTAACCAAATGTCAAAATATAGACCGATCTACCTTTTTCCAAGTATAATGCGATTTCAACGCAACGCTCTTCATTCCTTCTTCTACCATATATCCACGAGGTAATATTCTTTGCGTATTTAAAGTAACATCCCCATTCACTCCCCTTCAAAATAGAGATTTTAATAGTTTTCCAAAACTAATTATAAAATTTAAAGTTCTTAAGCTTTTCTAAATACCAAGGACAAACATACTTTTTAATTTTTTTTCGAACAAACGTAGTAAAATAAACTTTAATTATTGTTCAAAAAAATCTATTCAATAAGTATACAATTACATTTTTGCAAGTTTTGGGATTTTAGTTCAAAATAAAATGAAAGTACTGAATGTGTATATAAAACATTCCGTTCTAGTATTTTACAAGTAGTTGTCTCCTCAACGTTTGGATAAACGCATTTTTCTAGTACTCAACAATTCTACATTAACTGCTCCAATACTACTATTGATGTTACAATATTACCATCAGTGACTCATACTGGCCATAGTTACTTATCATCATAATATTCCCATTATCGTTCAATTATTTTTACTATTTTAAAGGTTTTTTTTGGTTTTCCGTTGGCCAAGGCATACTTTACGTACCACCGGCCATGCCTTTTATGTTCCGACACTGGTCGCCATTACGGTACCAAAGCAGCGTCACGGCAACTATTGACGTGCTAGTGTCAGTGACGTCATTGAATCACACATTTCAGACCGAATTTTCATTCTTTTTGTGTGTATTCAGGCATTCCGGGCATTTGTTGTAACATTTTGGGCATGACCGGTGATCCATCAATTAACAAAATCCTTATCTAAATAAGGAAGTAGAAATCCTTAAGGTGAAACCGAGAACAGCAATCGAAGTTTTATTTCCAGATTCATGTGTTAGTCTTCGAGTCTTGTGTATATTTTTATGAGTGTTCGTCTTATTTAAAAATAAATATACGCAATTTTGATTCTTTATAATTTCTTCATTACCTTTTCATATCACTGACAATATTATTCGTAAGAGATCTTTCAAAGTGATGGATACCAACTAAAACAACGTCAGTAGTTATCCCCCTTGGCTGGGGTAATAATGGATGAATTAACGTCCGGCCATATCCGTCAAGCAGGAATGTATAAGTTGTGACGTCATCTTGTGTGTAATTCATATCCGATTGTAAATCACTAATTTTGATATCGATACAAGCGACACCAATAATATTTCCACTTTGGTAGGCAGGTAAGCACACTGATGTAAGTAAACCTATAAAATGTAATAAGTTTAAATTTATATTATTCCTTGTTGGTTTTACATATAAAAATCAGCAAAACAAAAAAATCAAACATACTTGTTCATGAACAAATCACAATTCGGAAAGCAAAGTTAAAGTAGGTGAATTAAGTTAAAGATGTAAATTTCCATCAGGGAGACAAGTTTAACATTGCAGTCAAACCTGTCTATTAACGTAATCTAAAGGGACCAGTTAAAGTGGCCTTTATAGGCAGGTTGCCCTTTTATAGAGGTTCAAATAGCATATATAAAGAGTTTGGTTGAATGTTGCCTAACGTCGCATCAGCAATGTTTTAGTATTCACGACTTGATATAAAATTTCAGATGCATTTAAAAGTAAGTGACCTGTTTATACAGAGGTGGCCTTTAAGCAGGGTTGACTGTAGTTTTAGAGTAACTGATTATTTATTCTTTTGGGAACAAAAATATTAAAAATTAATTTTCAATTCAACCACAAACATACAGATCAATGGTCAAATCATTATGCAAAAATCAAAGTGAAAACTTTCTGTCAACGGTCAGGTATGTAATCATAATTAAAATAAATGGAAAAGGTATAATAATATAATAAAATATAAATATTGCTTCCAAAGAGCTTAACATATGTTGAATACCAAAATCAAACACACACGAGCATAGTGTTCAAAACACGTACCAAAAAACTTTCTCAAAATTAATTAAAAAAAAACTATTTCACTCTCTTTGGTTGGAAAATTAAATCCGAAACAGCCGTCTAGTGCTGTAAACTTAAAGCATGTTTATTAATAACACCATCAATGTCCAATTTACGATCAAAACTTTGAACACTTGCAATGAAAGTGAGATTAGGTGCTCTGGGTCCTCTACAGAAAACACATTTGGTAAAGAATATAAATTTGATGTCTCTGTGTCCAGAATTGCCCTGGATATATTTGACGTCCCAAAGTTCCATGTTCCTTTCACACAATTTTGAATACACGCGTGGCGGGTGTAGCTAGCTATAAGGAGTTGTCTACCCTTCCGGAGCACCCGGTCTCACTTCCCTGGTAGAAATTTGCCACCTAACTTGTCAGTTCCAAAGTTTTTACTTTGCTTCTGAATAGTGATTCGTACATGGATTAGTATGTTTGTTTTTTTATTAATTACATTGTGATATACTTTCTTTGCCAACTTATGTCTTATTGTTTTGGTCCAAGCACCACTGATAAGTGATAAGGAAATTTATTCCGAAATGGCCGTCAAGTGCTGTAAAATTACAACTGGTAAAAATGTAATTTTGACATAGTTACTTACCTATCTTTGAAAATATGTCTATATATGGTACGGTGAACGAGGCTTCCGACTGCTGATGATGACCCAGCAAAAAGTAGTAAGATCCCATCTCCTTTCGTAGGTCATTGGGGTTGGTTATATGTTTAAATCTTCCCTTCTGTAACAATAATTCCATAAAGTTGTCTTTAAATATTATACTTTCATAAATTAATAGGTGCTAAGTGTAATGAAATGTCATTGCTATCCCCACAAAAGGGATCATAAACATGTTTGATTTGCATTTTTTATAAAATAAAGCAACACACTGAACAGCGTCTTCAAAATAGGATGATAATTTACGGCAGGTTCTATCCAAATATGTCCAAACTGTACTAATCTTTACTAAAACATTGGTTAAATTTAACCTGGTCAAAAATTCACCAAATTTTGATAATAGTTTACTGTAAATATGTATTTATATGCTTTATACTACATTGTATATACATATTTTATTATATAAGTACATAAAGTTAGAAGATGACCAAACAATTTATGTCAACATTTGGTACTAAATGCATTACATACTGCATCAAAAGGAGTCAGTCTTAAGACACGGCCCTTACAAGGATTGGCGCAGAGGAATCGGGAGTGGGAAAAACAAATACGCCCTCTGCCACATCGTTTTGAATATCAACTTTTAAAACAAACGATAAGGATAAAAATGACAAATGAAAGACAATCTTTCAGGACTCTCTCTTGGCCATTAAAGATTCAATATCTTAAGATTTTCTTCACAAACACTCAATCACTTTGATACTTCTTCACAATTTTTGAAACTTCAGCTTTAAAAACAATATTTGTTTGGAGTTGTTTTTATCACCTATTCTTATCAGAGTTTTTGCCATTATGATGCCTTTTTTAATTGTATTCTATTCACAAATTTTTTACAAATGTCATTGTTTCTCGTTCTATGAAAAATTTTGAGCAATCGTATGTTATAGTGCTATAGATATTATTGACGTCATCATGTAAATACGTCATTAACTTGTAACGTCAAATCAATCACAAAGTACATTCTGACGTTAGCTTTTTACGGTTAAATACAATTAGGAATGTTATCATGTGCAACAGTTAGTCAATGTATATGTGATTTTAACATGAAATTTTGATTTTTTCGAGGTAGTATAAATAAAACTTATTACGAGTGGAAGATCTATTTTTGTTATCGTTTATGCTTCTGGATTGTAATTCGGAAACGGTTGTGGGCGCTTCATTTTCCGACGGTGAGTATTGAGGCAAAATAAAAAAAATGTTTTAAAATACATACAAGGAATTACGTATTTATTTTTTGTTTTGAAATTAAAGATTGTAAAAATAAGATATGACAATCTTTTTTCGTGATCGATGCAAGTATGAATAACAATGGCCAGTCCAAATAATACATGAACGGCTTCGCTGTCATGCAATTTTGACTGCCCATTGTTATTCATACTTGCATCGATAACGAAAAAAAAGAATGTCAAATCTTAAAAGGTCGAGAGAGAACCCTGCTTACTTTAGAATGAGACCACTAATTACAAACGTCCAACTTTGAACGGATGCTAAAATAATTTATTTATGTGAGTGGTGTTGTTACTAGTACTTCACCTATAGTTGGCGATGACAAAAACAAATAAAAATATCTTGACTGGGATGTAAAACCACATTCCACCCATCAATCTTATAAATGCATGGACACGCGTGTATTTATGAACATACAAACCTTAACTTCTCCATAACTGTTGTTATTCAGAACTTGTTGTGACATATTGCTAAGTAGAGATAGTGCAACGTTGGGTAAGCCTGAAATAGAATCACGTGATATCTCAACTTTGCAAAATAAGTATAGCAACCTGTGTTTTTCTACATATGAAACATGTAGAGATTTAGCGTTGGTATAACAAATGATGACCAATGGCTGATCCGTTTAATAAGGCACTCTCTTACTCAACTTTTGACGGACGTCGCTAATAATGATTGTGACGTAATTTTCATTCACAAAATCGTTTATTTCAATGGAGGTAACCTAAAAGCCAAAATATGTTAACTTACGTTTTTGCGTTTTAAATAGTAAAAATAACTGCTGAAGAAAGAGTTCACAATGTTTGTTTCATTTTGTTGATTTAGGTCATATAAGAATTGGCGTCTCGCCGGTCATGCCTTTTATGTTCCGAAACTGGCCGCCATGGCAGCGTCATGGCAACTAATGACGTATTATTGTCAGTGACGTCATTTAATTGCACATTTCAGGTCGAGTTTCATTCTTTTTGTATGTAATTTAAGCATACCGAGCCTTTTCTACTTAGATGACCCTTAACATAATTATTTTCATTGACAATAGCCATTGTGACCAATAACAAAACAATAAACAATACAAACACAAATCCATGTCCAAACCACAATCCCCAAAAGAAAAGTAAAATCCTGAAAACAGGGGGATGAATTTCTGCCCAGGGTAGAGAGGCGTTTTGCTCTGAAAGGGTAGGTATCTCCTGAATAGTTAGCTTAATAGGCCAATATAGAAATTTAAAATGAAAGGAACGTGGAAATATGTGACACAATTTGCATTTTTAGAATAGGTAATCGCTAATAGCTAATGTAAACCAAAACAAGAAGCCAACAAAAAAAATCCAAATTAGTAAACTAAAATAGTAATTGCTCAAGTACACTTATGAAAATCCTATGCAACAAACAGATTGATTTCCGAAAGTTATTTTAGCGTCTCTCTCTCTCTCTCTCTCTCTCTCTCTCTCTCTCTCTTGTAGATAAACAATTAAGAACTAAGAGGAAAATTTCAATACATACATACGGAAAAAACGTATAAGAATAAGAATAGTTACATCTACTTACCAGTACCAAGTCCGTACGTCAGTATAACCACACTGTTGTTCAGCTTTTGATTTTCATCCCTTATAACAACCAATGGATCACCACCTTTGTCGTTTTTACCGTCCGTCAGAAACAGTATAACTCTCTCTGTTTTAGAATAAGTATCGATTTAAAAACAATGATAAATTTGAAAGTAACTGTGGTAATAAGGTTTGCTAAAGAACCGTAAGCTACTTAAAATAATCATTTTCAATAAATATATCATTTCTGAAATAGTTCGAATCTATATTAGACATGCCAGACAACTTGATTTAAATTCAGTCTCGATTCCAAGTTAATCTATTTATGCAGGTCAAATCCAAAACAAACATACCGTTTCATGACCAATTCACAATCCATAAGCAAAGTAATAACTGACAGGTCAGGTTAGACACGTGAACTTTCACCAGGGAAGTGGGGCCGGGTGCACCTGAAGGGTTAGAACCTCCTGTTTAAAAACTTAGAAATCTGAAAATTAAGTCAAACGGGTGAACTTCCATCAAAGAAATAATGACAGGTGTTCCGGAAGGACATTTACATTTTGTCTAACTATCTACGTTACGTATGTGATTCAAATAAAAAAATAGTATGATAGAACCATGGGAGGTCAAATATATCCAAAGTAATTTTGGATCATACTTAAAAACAACATTGTGGTGACGGTCATACAACTTTTTAAAGGTGTTGATAAATCTAGGCTTACATTATCCTTTCGTCAACAATATATGTTTATTAAGTTTTCGTAGTGGATGTAAGCTCTGCCATAGTGCATTAATTGTCAACGTCTCTTTTCTAAGCAGCAATATACCTGATTCTGTTTATGATGTATTTGTTTCCCAATAATACGCTTTTGTAGAGCTTGTTCCCAATAATTGAACTTTATACAACGAAGCAAGCTGATAACAGATAAAGTGTTGATCCATCGATATTGCAAGCCTAGGCTTATCAAGGTCCTCAAAAAGTGTTTTAAACAGAAGTAGGTTTATTGCTGCATAGAAAAGGAAAATTGACAATTAAAAATTTAGGGTCATCGTGTTTGTCATATATTGTCAAATGTAGCCTTCCATGAGTATCAGAATTAAGGTATGTCCCAATTATGAAGCACACCTTGAACAATCAGTCGTGTTTTCCAATTTAAGCCACTTTTTCATGCATATTCCTGTATATATAATAAACAAAACCCATGTTATATATGTTACTGTAAAACGTATTTAATTTCGTATGTATTTTTTTCGAGGTATATGGAATTAAGATATATATACTCGTAGCATAATTTTCGCGTTTTTCAAATATCCGTTATAACACAATAAGCATAATATAAATATCACTCTGTATTTTTGCGGGAAAAACAAACGACTGCAAAATAAGCGAAAATTAGTACATTGCGAATATAAATACGTTGACAGTATATTGCTTACCTCTATCTTCGCCATGTAACGTTGGACTAGTTTGACTAAAATAACTAAACGATTTCATTAAAGCATCTTCGTAGTTTGTCTCTCCAGATCCACTCAGCCTGTTGATATAATCCGTAACCTCGTCCATGTTGTTTGAAGTAGCTATAGCCAGTTTACTGCTGTAACATGCAGATTTCTTCACTGTTGGGGTGTGAGCATAGGTATTGAAAGAAACCACTCCGACCTGTGCAACAAAATCAGGGTACAGTTTCACAGTAATTGACGTATCGCCGGCCATGCCAACAATGTTCCAACAAAGGGTCGACATACCTGAATTACACGCAAAAAGAATGAAAACTCGGCCTGAATTGTGTGGTTTAATAACGTCACTGACACTATAACGTAACTTGTTGCCGTGACGCTACTTTGGTACCGTGATGGCGGCCAGTGTCGGAACATAAAAGGCATGGCCGGCGATACGTCAATTATATCCCAGCTTTGAAGAAAAAAAGGTTACTGGTTCACTTCTGTATGATAATATAATTGTATAAATATTTCAATGATGATATTGGATTTTTCAAAACTGTATGTGGAATCTTCAAAAAAGGCAAGGGGCCTGGATCATCCATTAGAAAACATAATTTTGAACATCTGCTGTAAGTGTGGTAAAGATTTAGATTTGAACCTCAACATAAAAATGTTCTCCGCATTCTGACTTAAAAAAATAAACAAAATAAAAAGATAAGAAAAGAAAAGTAAAACAGGAGATATTTTTGGTCCTTTATATATAAGTATATACATGTATTTCAATAAAAAAAACTTACTCGTACTAGTGAAACGGACACTAGTGAACCCCATGGTTAGATGAGTAGAATTCAGTAAGAATGTTAAACGTCCCAGTCAAGAATATTTCCCTGATATCGAGACGTCGCCAGCAATAGGCGAAGGTCCAAAAATTTTGCCTGTGCGTTGCACTGATTGTACAATACAGTTGGGTCCTTTTTAATCTGTCAAGGTAACCGTGACATGCATGGGACCTCGTCTATTTTAATTCCCATCCGAAAGAACCGTGACTTTCATTTTGTATTGCCAAGTGTTTAGAGAAAGAACTGCCACTTCCCACTTCAAGTCTTGGGTCAAATCCGGTCGGAGTTCGAACTCCCGATCTCCCACTTATTGAGCCAACTGAGCTACCGCAGTGGTCTTCTATGACTATATTAGTAGCGAGATTCCAAATTAAACATTTGAATACCAAAACAATTCTCATTATTCATAATTCTATATTACGTTACCCTGTCGTTAGCATTTAGTGTCCTAACAACGGTAATGGCGGCTTCCTTGGCTATTTGCATCAGACTCCTATCTCCGTACGTACCGCTCATTGAGTTGGAGGTGTCTATTGTCAGGACTACATCCTTAGGCTTTGGGCTCGCTCCAGTTGCGTAATAAGGCCTAAAATATTTAAATTGATCGGATCGATTGATTGATTAATAGATTGTTTGCTTGATTGAATAATTGATTGATTGATTGATTGAATTGTTTTTACGTCCTAGTCAAGAGTACATGTATATTTTATATCGAGTTGTCACCAGCCATAGGTGAATTGGCTATATTTTTTACCTTTCCATTGCGCTCAAGACAACGTGCATGAAAAGTTTATAAGCATGGCATGTCTTTCATCAGACATGAGGGAAGGCTTTTGCTCTGCTCTTTTCAGGATGTCGATACTTTTATTTCTAAATTTTGAGTTATTGGCTAAAGAACAGTATCTACTTTTCAAGTGTTGTTTAGACCCGGCCAGGATTCGAAACTAGACCTCCCACATTGATACCTATCATTTAACAGATCTAGATATAAAATTGTCCGACATTTTTTAAATCAACTTACTTTGCTCTCTCTAATTAAATTGCTTTTAGTTGTAAGCGTCCTCTGTAACGAACCTATTGTTGCTTAATGCTTCGAACTCCACAGGGGTGTTTTTAGCGTGAAATAAGACACGGGACCTCGGTTTTGAGTCTCAACCGAAAGACTATACTAGTATTTAACCTTTCACCAGCTCTAGTATGGACAGGTGATAGAATCCCACTATGGACATATTTCAGTATGAAAAAACGTACCAATGCGCAAGAAAGTTGTTGGTTTTGTGTGGCCATTCTTGTTTCTTCCGCCAGTTATAAAGTTGCTGTCTCGATATAAGTAAAGAGATTTGACTGGGGTGAAAAAACTCCAGTCTACTCGAACATATTGTCAATAAATTGAACTACTGTGCGTTTACTCGGCTGGAGAGAAAGGAATAACGCTAATATCTCAAAGGTTTGAATGGCACGGTTAAAAATCAATTAATCATTTACTTACATGAGCCAAGTCGTAGCTAATAATCCTTATTTCGATCTAATCCATGCATTATAACTCCTTTAATGCATTAAAACGTGTTTTGGATGGGTGTTTACAATGGTAAAAATTTTGATAAAATGGCGGAGTCTTTCATGTGACGTAATGATGTCGGAAGAATTTATTATTTACGTAGGTTCGCGAGGGGTACAATGAAGGGTAGTTCAAAGGTCGGGTTGAGTTTAAAAGTTTGAATTTACGTCAATTATTTTCAAAAGTTTGAAAATGCAAAAAGGTAGTTCACTTTATTACTTTATTAAATCGATTTTGGTCATCCCAGTTATGCAAAAAGCAATCCGTTCTTGAGCTGCACTAACCTATGTAAATAGTCGACTCTTTCATCATGACTACGTAACATAAAGAACCCCGCAATTTCGTAAAAAAGATTATCATTGTAAACACCCACCTAGAATATATTTTGTCGCATAAAATTATATATTAAGCAAGGATGTAACCGAAACAGAAATTTTGAGTTACGACTTGGCTTATAATATAAGTAAAAGAATCATTGATTTGTACCTGTCGTATTGAAATTGATAGAGTATTTTGCGATCTTGCTTTCTCCGAAATAGGCTAAATAGTAGTACGTATATACTCAATGTCACAGTAAAAACGGAACTATACTAGTACCTGAATCTAGGGTCATAGTCACATGACTTTAATTTTACAGCCGGGTAGTTGATGTATGTCCCATCTTCACTTCCGAAATATTGCCAGAGTATGTTGTTATTATTGTTATAGTTCTCTTTCATAACGTCTATCACTGACTTTGGTGGGTATTTGGCGTCCGGGGCTATATTGGATGGTTTTGCGTAACATCCCTCATCAAAATTGGTCTATATTGATAAAAAATATACAAATGTAACATATTTTACATATTTAGAGACATGCAAGAAGTATTCAGACACTTTGTAAAATCCTTCTTTGTTTCATGTAAAACGATATATTTTAAAAAAAAAAAAAAAAAAAAAAATATTCTTGATCAATTTCTATGAATTTTTTACTGTTAAATGTGAAATTTTACAAATTGTCCGAATATATCTTGCACGTATCTTTATATTACTAACCCTGTGTTAATTTTACAGCACTAGACGTTTCGAAATAAAATTCCTCATAAGAAGTGCTTGAACCAAAATTGTGAAATCAATTTTTCCCAAGGGTTGCAATAAATACATTTAATTGATTAGGCAATTAAATGGGAAAAGTTGAATCGGTGGATTAGACGTCCCAGTCAAGAAAATTTCACATACACGTATATCGAGACGTCATCAGCCATATATTAGACACAACAAGAATTTCGGTAGAACCGATGCTCTCCGAATAAGAGCCAATTGCAAAAGGGCTTATATATTAGACACAACAAGAAAAAATAAACAAATAAATAAATAAATAAATAAATAAATAAATAAATAAAAATAAGAATAACATTGAATACTGGCAAATTTAGTGAAACACGTAATCAATAATAATTAAAATAATAATCAGTATTTTTTTCAAATGGATTTGTATGAAAAATAACAGGCCGATAACTCATAAAAGTCACGGTTGTTGTATAATGTAACTCTCTTTTTTAAGAGCCATCTTCATATTGATCTTTTTAAGTGTGTATGTTATGCTCCGGACAAGATTTAAGTATTAAAAAAACAAAGGGCAATAACTCCTAAATTATGGAAAATAGAGTTATGGTTCCTGTACACTGCAATTGTCTTTATCAGGATCTATCTAGCAATGCAGTTCCATAGTGATACCTCTTACGTTTTTATGTAATGTAAAAATTTTAAGTTTTAAAAACAACAAAGGGCAATAACTCCTTAATTATGGAAATAGAGTTACGGTTCCTGTACACTGCAATTGTCTTTATCAGGATCTATCTAGCAATGCAGTTCCATAGTGATACCTCTTACGTTTTTATGTAATGTAAAAATTTTAGGTTTTAAAAATAACAAAGGGCAATAACTCCTTAATTATGGAAAAATGGAATCATGGTTCTTGTTCACCGCACTTCTCTTTATCAAGATCTACAAGCAAGTTCCATATTGATACCTCTTACATTTTTGTGTAATGTAAAAATATTAAAAATAACAAAGGGCAATAATTCCCTAATTATGTAAAATAGAGTGCTTGTACACTGCACTTCTTTTTATCAGGATCTATCTAGCAATCATGTTTCACATTGATACATTTTTTTGTTATGCTCAGGACAAAATTTTACGTATGAAAATTAAGACAAAAAGGGCAATATTTCCTAAACTATGGAAAATAAAATCGTGGTTCTTGTACACTGCACTTCTCTTTATCAATATCTATTTAGCAATGAAGTTTCATGTTGATATCTCTAACAGTTTTTGCGTTGTGCTTTGGACAAAATTATAACGGACGGACAAACGAACGAACGAGACTGACGAACAGACAAAGCGGCATCTATGCATAAAAAAGACTTACCATTGACCTAAACCGAGTATCATACGTAACTCCTTGCGCACGACAACACTCGGGAAGACTCGGGATTCTTTCAGATAAACTATAATCTCGTTCCACTGCGTCTTTTAATTTCTCTAAGGCGTCGAATATTCCAGAAAAACGTTGAGACATTGATTGTGAAATCTGTAATAGTAATAAAAATATTAATCATAATAATACTAGTCTCAATAAAAACAAAGTAAAAGCTTTGAAAACTGGCAAATCCTGTTAAACATGAAGGCAATATCTAAATTGAAAAGTTAAAAAATAAAGAAGAAGGTAAAGAAAGAAAGACAGAAAGAAGAAAGAAAGCAAGACAGATAGATAGATGGATACATAGATAGATAGATAGATAAATAGATAACAACAACTTTGAAAGTTAAACTTACTTTGTCGGCTATATGATTTCCATCTAATGGTTTAGATTGGTATGTTAATTTGTCATATTCCGCCTAAAATTCCAAATAATAAAGTGTATAAAAAATTCAGCTACGATATTTCTTTTACAATCTGTGCATATTTTTTATCACAAACGAAACTCAGTTACTAAGTATAACTACCGGGCTTTGGTGGACAAGCGGTTTAAAGCCTGAACTTACAATGTTCAGAGCAATGAACCTTTCGTCGCTTAGGTCCAAATCCCAGTATACTCATCGAATGTTGCCAAAGATCCGTGATATTGATAATGATACCTTAACTTAGCTTTTACTGTACCTAAATAAAGCAAATTTTACCGGGAATCATTTTTCGGAAACACTAAAAATATATTGTAAAAATGATATATCAATGTGGCGTTAAAGCAACAAAATTATTAAGATATACAATTTTACCAGATATTAGTTATAGAAAATCTAAAGTGAGGAATGATTATGAAACTGGGACCCGATGAGTAAGTGTTAGGAGGTATTTGTGGTGCATATGGACAATTTTTATACCTGCGGTCTGTCCCTCCATCTGAACGTGTAAAACCGTGTCCGAGACACACCTCATAATTGCTTTGGACGACTGTAAAACTTCACATGTACAAAGATGTGTCATGACCTTGAACAAGGTCACATCGGAAAGGTCAAGGTCGCGCATTAATTCGTTGGGCGCGTAAATGGGGGGGGGGGGGTAATTGGCTCTAAAGAGTCAATTCTAGATTAGCTTACCTGCATCTCAGCTACTCCAAGCCAATTATTCCCAATTCTTTCTATCTCCTGTTCTAACAGATTACTTTGTATCAATTCTGCTTTGACATTCGCCACAACAACAAAATACATGAAAGATAACAGCAACATCTTTGTCTTTATACATTAGTAAAAATTTGGTAAATCTAAAATGTGAAAAAAGGTTCAAGGATTTTGAATAAATGGTAAAATAAATGTCTGTCGAGTGTTTAACCTGAGCCAACGGAATCAAAAATAAACATACCAATCCATGTCCAATCCATAATCCCAAGCCAAAGTTAAAACTTTGAAACTGGCACATTGAGTAACACACATGAGCTTCCACCAAGGAAGTGAGGCCGGGTGCTCCAGAAAGGTAAATGCATCCTTTTTATTTAGCTGCACCTGCAACGTGTGTAATCAAAATTGAGAATGATTGGTCCCGGTTTCAAAATCATTCCTTAGCCAAGATTTTCCTTGACTGAAATCTTGAAAAATTTCAAATCTGTATAATTTTGTTAATTTTCAAGATATCAGGAATTTAAGGTGTCATTTTAAAAATTACTGTCAGATTAAAACTGGAACATAAAACTTTGATTTCGAAGCTTCGAATTCTATAGCTAGAGACCGAAAAACTATTGAGAGATAAATTGCACATATATTTTGAATAGATGTCGAGATAATATAACTAACGAGAACCCATGGCCAAATGCGATTGGGAACTAATACGTTAATTTGATGTTTAACAGTCGACAGGTCTGTACTGTATGTTTATAAAAAAACGAAGTCTGAAAGTGTTCGGTGGAGATTTTGGTTTGAGACCAAATTGGACAGATTTTTTTGAGATTTTTTTTTTTTTTGGGGGGGGGGGTGTACTCCGGTATCCTTCTCCGCCATCTCTGAACTGATAGCTTCGATCTAATAAGAAATCTTTAAAGACAATATTTCCATTTTAATATATTCCATGCGTTTCTTCATATAATTGTATTATCAAAATATGCATACATTTCCATAGCAACATCATAACATGCTTTGTTTGAATTTGAAGAGATTTAAAACGTGTAAGTAATTATATAACACACAAGATTATGTTTACGTATTTACAGTACAGACCTGTCAAAAAATTCACACCTAGCTAACAAAAAGTATAGTCTAAGCTCGGCTACCAAGTGACCGATGTGTGGACAGCTGGTAATCGAAAAACTGTTCAGAGACAGATAACAGCTGCAAAAAAGCTGTGGAAATGTAGGTTACGCAGGGACGACATAAACGGCACTAAAATTAATTTGTTATTTTAATGTTAAACTTTAGACTGGTCTGTACTGTAGGTGTAAATAGGGAACCGGTTGAAAGATTTTTAAAGCATGTATACAACTAGTTGTAAAATAAATTATATTTTGTGTTTATCGTGAAATACTTACAGATTTTTAAAGCATAGATTTATAGGTATATGTACAACTGGTTGTAAAATAAATTATATTTTGTTTGTGTTTATCATAAAATACTAAAACCACGTTATAGGAAACCATTCTATTAATTCCTAATAATGTCAAACGCCTAATGAAGTCTAAAATTGAGGCTCAATACAAGAATTGTTTTTGGTATTACAAAATAAAATTATTTTCAAAATTAAACGACTTTTATATCACTTCTCGTCTTGAGACTTAAACTTTCGAATCCATTAGGAGTTGCTAAAAACCATTTATTAGTACTAGGTTAAACTGCCACAGTCGAAAGGGGTGTGGCCAATAAAAAGTTGTCATTTAAACCCGCGGTGTCCCATCCCATTGCTATATTCTCGATCCTGATTGACCGCAAGTTACGTAAATGCAAATGAACTTAAAATTAACCATACAAAATATATATGGTAAAATGTGTTTGTTTTAAAATAGGATTAATTATATTGAGTGGTTAAAACATAGGCCTTCAGACCACTTTGGGTTTGGATCTATGATAAGAAATGGTTTTCATTGTTGTTTGTTATATTTACTGAGTGCTCGTTCCGTAGGTGGGAGGTCGTGAGTTCACACCCCGGCCGGAGTGTTAACGTGATTAAAACTTTAAAATGCATGTATGTGGTAACTGTTCTTTGGCCATTAACTCGACAGTCATGGGGACTAACGAGGCATGTGTGGCATTCATGGGGACGAACGAGGCATGTGTGGCATTCATGGGGACCAACGAGGCATGTGTGGCATTCATGGGGGCCAACGAGGCATGTGTGGCATTCATGGGGACCAACGAGGCATGTGTGGCATTCATGGGGACCAACGAGGCATGTGTGGCATTCATGGGGACCAACGAGGCATGTGTGGCATGTTAAAGAACATAGCCCTAAGCGCACTGCAAAGGTAAAATATATGTAACTTGACCTATACCGGGTGACGTCTCGATATAAGTTAAACATTATACTTAGACTAAATTCCCCATTCATTCAATAAATCAATCAATTAAACTAACAATTTAAATTAATAAATAAATACATTTAAAAAATAAATTTAAATAAATAAATAAATAAATAAATAAATTAATTAATTAATCAATCTACCGACTGACAATCAATTAATTAATCAATAAATCAATTTAAATAAATAAATGAATGAATTAATTAATCTACCAACTGACAATCAATCAATCATTCAATTTAATTAATTAATTAATTAAATAATATCAATGTATACGTATCTACTGACGGCCTCGTTACCAAACCAATGGAATGATTACTATCTGCGACATTGTGAATAAGTGTCCTAGCACTATAACCTCGGTATAAGGTAACACTTATATATACATGTACTTGCAAGCAACTCAAGCACATAAATTCTTGTATTTACATTAATCCTTGAGAAAAATAAAAAACACTGTCTCGTCGCGTCGCAAATAGCTGAAAATTGCTGATGCGACGTTAAACTACATTCAACCAACCGAATTCCAAAGTCGCGACCGTTAACAGAGGTGGAGCCACTATCGATTCCGGTCATTGTTTCACATGCTGTTTTACACCAAATTTCAGAAACGACATAATGCTGTTGCATTCAAAGAGAGGTGGACACTCATTTTCTAGAGAGCTAAAACTGTGGGGCCATCCGAAGAAAGTTATCGGAACAAAAAGATAATTCCCGAAAACCCCAACCGAGTTGCGTTGTCTACAGGGGCTATTTTTGTCCTCCAATTTTGTTGGAGAAACTATTTGGTGCATCGAACTTGAGTTAAGAGCCCCTGTTATCCATAAATAACTATATATGTTTAAAACTGGTCATATCGACATCGTTACATACCGGGAATCTTTAAAGAATAAAACAGTAGAAAACATCATTCTCCTAAATCTGTGTCTTATAACTGAAATTGTGAAAAATCTCGAAAATTACATTCTCCCCCCACCCCCACCCCCACCCCCACCCCAATAATTTTGAATTTTTCTTATACTTTTGTTTATCTAGAAGAAAAAAATGTTGCGTGCATTAAGGTCATTAAGATATGACAACTTTCAATAAAAGTGAAATGAAGTAAGTAACGCATTGTTAAAATGAAAAGGTAGCAATTATTAGGTTTTTTTTAATCTGAAGGATACATTTAAACATAAGTTAAAGTGGTACTGGAGTCTTGTGCAAGTATTCGGCTTTGTATTAGTGCGCACTAACGGTGTGCTGAGTAATGGTGTTTAACGTCCCAGTCAAGAATATTTCACTTATATCGAGACGTCGCCCAGCTATAGGCGAAGGTGTAGAAATTTTGCCTGTGCGTTGCGCTGATGACATTATACAGCAAGGTTTTTATCGTGCCAAGACCACCGTGACACGGGACCTCGTCCGTGCCGGGTATCGAAACCACGACTTTCCACTTAGGGGTCGAGCACTCTACCGACTGAACTATCACAGTGGTTCGCACCAATGATGACCTTTACAGTGCTACTACAATAGAATATAGTGTTACTATGTCCCAAACAAACATCGCAGGTCCATTATACTGTTACTAAGCCAACAAGAATTAAAAAACCTTTCTTGCTTGAAGTAGATAGATGTCGAACCCAAAGCGATGGGATCCTTTTGATCTAATGCTGTGTCTTCCCAACTCGGCCACCGGCACCCCATTCTAGATCAAAATGTTATTTTAATTGTTTTTGCCTAATATATCAATTCTGCTATTTATAGGCACGCAGGGATGAAACCCAAAGATAGCTCGTTTAACCTAATTAACTACAGTGCAGACCTCATAAAATGTTAACACCGAACTAACGAAAAGGGTTGAAGCTCGGCTGCAGTGTGGCCCGGAAATGGAGCTAAAAGTTATTGACCGTAAATGTGCCAAGAGATAGATAGCAGTTGGCAAAAAAAGCTGTGGAGACGCTAATTTGATTTGTTGGCTTAGTGTTAAACTTGTGACAAGTCTGCAGTCTGTACTCAGTATGTGTCAGTAGTATGATTAGACATCTTATACAGTCAAACCTACCTGAATGTTAATCTCTATACAAGGGTCACATGCTCTTTAAGGCCAAAATGTATCCCAGTTGCTATATGTTTTATGTATTTGCACCTGTATATAAAGGCCACACTAACTGCTTCCCTTCGGTGTCATTTATAGACAGGTTTGTTTGTAGATAGCTGCCTATTCTAGGGTTCACAAATTATACAGTCAAACTTATCTATGAAGGTTACCTAATTAAACTGGTAAAGGTGACCTTATCATCAAGTTATGGGGCCAGGTGGTGCTTATAGACAGGTTCAAATAATAGAATCATAGATTGATATGACTAAAATTTCACTGTCCTGTATAAGCAGGTGGCCCTTATATAGAGGTCTTTTAGACAATTCATCAATTCATGAAAATAATACGAAAACAGAATTAAAGTATAGTTATAGACAAACAACATTGACCCGTCCGTTTGACCTTTGATTTTAATATTTATTATGAACGAGTTTATTTATGTTTACAAAGGGAATGCATGTGTTTTTGTCTATTTAATGAGTAACACTATATACGAACATTGTCCACATATAAACTCTGAATCCGAAGTAATACTATCCATGTAATGGGTGTAACCACTGGAGTAGCTCAGTTGGTAGGTTGCTCGCGCCGTAAGTGGGAGGTCGTGGGTTCGATCCCCGGCCGGGTCTGACTCAAGATTGAAAGTGGGTAGTGACTGTTCTTTCTCCAAGCACTTGGCATTACGAAATGAAAGTCATGGTTCCTTCGGATGGGAACTTTAAATAAACGAGGTTCCGTGTCACGGTGGGCTTGGTACGATAAAGAACCCTGCTGTATAACGCCTTTAGCGCAATGCACAGGCAAAATTTCTGCGCCTTCGCCTATAGCTGGCGACGTCTCGATATTAGCGAAATATTCTTGCCTGGACGTTAAACACCATTACTCAACTCAACTCATATAATGGGTGGATTCTATATGAGCATTCCCAATGGGAGGTCAAGCGGACAGGTCAATGTTGTTTGACTATACATAGCGATACTGTGATCTGTGAGTTGGTAGAGTGCTCGCTCCGTATGTGGGATGTTGTGAGTTGGGTCTGACCAAGACTTGAAAATAGGTAGTAACTGTTCTTTCACCAAGTGCTCGGCATTTAGAGGTGAAAGTCACGGGGTCCGTCGAAAGAAACTGTACAACTGAGTTCCTGTGTCACGACAGGCGTTGCACATTAAATCATGAACTCTCGCTGCACATTGACCTAAGTGCACTGCAAAAATTTAAGTTTTTATCGGTTCACCTAAAGCTGGTGACGTATCCATAAAAGTAGAATATTCTTAGTTGACACATTAAAACGGCATTCTTTCAATCATTCCACGATTACCTAAACCGTATCTGTATCCGTGTTTACATCTAAACCATAATTGTTATTGAGAATAACGCGTCCACAAATAAACAAACCTGACGAATCTCTTTGGGCCTTTTTAAATTTGTTGGGACCCATGATGTCCCTCTAAATAAGATAATTTAATTATTTCTTACTCATATATGAAAAATAATTAATTAAAATATTTAAAATTAAAATCCTACCTGTCTTATTTGTCTTTTAAAGTGAAACTACTTCCTGAATTGTATCTTGTTTTTATTTTGTCGTTTTAACGTTTCATACGCATGAGCTAAATAGTCAGCCATCTGGAAAGACATATCTTTTCTTTCCATGTTCAGTATACGGCACATAATATTATATACATCTAAAGGTTAACAACTTTGACTTGTTTGTTTGACCTTTCTTTCATTTAAAAATTTGTCATAAACCAAGTAAGCCAGCACAGGTGTTTATTTTGTATACATCATGGGATACAGGAATGAAGCTTAACTACTTTGAGTTAGGGGCCCAGTTCACTTTAGAAAAGAAGTTTTAATAGTGATAAATAGCTAAAACATGTAAACATTTAGGGGCCAGACTGATTTTTAGGAACCGTGGGCTACGTGGCCCCTGCTTATCTTCATGCCTGAGATATATACTCACCTCAAAGGTAAACCTATATGCACCCTTTATGTATTAATTCGAATCTTAACAGTACCCATGTGTTGAATGGATCCTCCTATATGAATGTTCCAAATAAAAGGTCAAGCGGACAGGTCAATGTTGTTTGCTTCTATTTGTAAGTATTTATTACCAATGTGTTATTGTACTGTTTGATGCGTGTATAGAATTAAAACGGGTTCCGTTGCAGTGGTCTACAGACCTGTCGAATGTTTAACAATGGAGCAAATAATAAAAAAGAGTCGCTTCTAAAGCTAAGCTGCCGAGTGGTAGAAAAGCTTCGAAAAAAAGACAGATAGCAGCTGCCAAAAACTGTCAATATATAACTAACGAGTGACCGAGATAGGCTGCCGATTCGTTAAGTCAGTGTTAAACTTTCGACAGCCCTATAATGTGTTCGGAGGGGGTTTCGGGGTGCTGGAATCTACTCTTTATTTTTGTCCATGATATTATGGATATAATTTGCTCAGATTGCAGAAAATTACATGTACACGAGTTTACCCTGCCCCCAGCTTGACGCGCCTTTTGCATCTCCCACAACTTGGTCCTCCCTTTCCAATGGGTGTCCACGGAAAATATAAGGAAATGACCCATAGGAAAATTTCATGGATGTCAAAATTCGGACGAATAAAATATTGGTTAAAATTACTTTTTACCTATAGAATAAAGTATGTTCTAAAGTGTCATGTCAACAAAGATATCACTGGTAACAGAAAAGTATTTCTATATGTACATGGAAACTGTAGGTCATTTCCTTATATTTTCTGTGGACATCCTTTGATCGCCCTTTCCAAACTTCCTGATTTTTTATTTTGTAACAAAATCTAACTAATCAATTTGATCTAAAATGCAAATACAATGTCCGCCATTGCCAGTACCTCTGTAGAATTTATTGTTCAGTGCCGTCCTCAACTTTCTGCTGCATATTCTGTGAACAACAGTAACTTTTTTGTCGTCAGAATACATTTCAAATTCCAATTTCAACAACTGTGTTTTCCATTTCAAAAACTTATTGTGTCCACTGACTGATCAACGTAAAACTCCAGTACCGTAAACACGTTCATGAATCATCAATTTAAAGTATAACCGGTCCGTTTCTCTACATGTTTACCGTATTTGTATGCAGAGATATTTTAGGGAAATCCCCGTAAAAATATAATATATATTTATTCAAATCCTTAAATTCAGTATGTCACGGCAAATTAAACACAGTACATGTATATTGATACGTTCAAATCTATACAGCATATAATATATTATTGTTACAGTGTTTTTTTTTTAAATTTATTGGTTGAATTTCATTGACTTGTTTTTGACGAAGTTTTTAGTAAATCCCCTAAAATTTTAAAGATTAACTGTGCCAAGTTATATCACATACAAATTGACATACTTAAAACAGGCGACACATTTATTACTTTACATTACTTTATTTCTAACATGAGGTTTTTGAGAGGCTGAGAAGTGAAAACACCCTTCGTGTTAAATTTGCGCCATTCTCAGCCTCACCATAAACCTCATTGTAGAAAAAAAGTAAAATTACAATTCTTATATTTACAATCTACAAATACACGGGAGAAAAATAAATAGCATTTTTTGTTGTGATGGCATTCAAATTACCTGCTGGTTTGAGAAATCATTTTGTTGGAACAGTTTTAGTTTTGACAAACGGGAAGCTGCGTAATTTTTATCCAATCATATTCGATGTGACAGACGTGAAGTTCCACCTTTTATCCAATCATCTTCGATATAACGGACGTGAAGTTCCGCCTTCTGATCCAATCATCTTCGATGTGACAGACGTGAAGTTCCGCCTTCTGATGGCACACGTATTCAAGCTGAGTTTTCATTCTTTTTGCGTCTAATTCAAACATGTCAGGCCTTTGTCGGATCATTGTCCGGCGACCGGCAATTCCACATACAGACGTTAATCTTGATATGATGATGAATATGTTGGCAGGAAGTTTGTTCAAGTGTGTGTCCTCACGCCAATACATTCTGACCGGTCCCTAGAAATACCGGATCGGATCCGGCCTCAAAATTCTGGGGCCAGTTGTTCGAACCCTGATTAGTTTAATCAATTAATAGGTCCACATTTAAATCTTATATTGGGAAATTAATGTTGAGATTACCGCAAATAAATAAATTTTCATCAAACTAAAGCACATTGTTATAAAACTATCATTGCCATAATAATATGTTGATTTATTTTATTTATTTATTTATTTATTTATTTATTTATTTATTTATTATTTGTTTATTTATATGTTTTTAATTTTTGTTAACATCATTGATTGAGCTAATTCACCTTCGAACATCCTGAGGGTCCTCGAAAAAAGAAACGATTTAATTTCAACACATAATTTTGTATGAATTGCATACAATATTTGCATCATAGACAGAACACATCAAGCTCCGAACAGCGGCCAACATTCGTAGCTGCAGACAGCTCTTCGGAACATTTCTGAAGTTTAGATTGCGGTACTATTTTCACAGATCAATACGCGATACCCTGTGTATATTCGATACAAAATGGCGGCGCCCTGTAAGGTCGTCTTTAAATTTATCCGGAGCCAAATTGCAGATAAGTAAACAGTTTCTTAACTGTTCTAGCAGTTTGCCATTACAGATAACGGAGGGAATCGCTACATAATTTTGTCTTATGCCAGTATGGTGCATCTGAAATTTTATCAGAAATAACCACAAAAATAAGAAATACAGGCAAAACCCCATATACTGTTAAACAATTTAATATTTTCAATTAATTTAGACATTCCGATAACTGATCCAGCAGTTTATTTTACCCTTTTCCCTCGGACGATAAATACTCATCAGGGACTCAAAAATAATTTTTTAATTCAAGTTACAACCCGCTTATATATGATCACCGAAAGCGTGAGTTGAGTAATGGTGTTAAATGTCCCAGTCAAACATATTTCACTTGTATCGAGACGTCGCCAGCTATAGGCGAAAGTGCAGAAATTTTGTCTGTGTGTTGCGCTGATGGCATTATACAGCAGGGTTCTTTAGCGAGCCAAGACCACGGTGACACAGGCCCTCGTTTCTTTTAAGTTCCCATCCGAAAGAACCTTACTATATATTATTACATAGTGGACTTCATTAGGCGTTAAGTTACCTCGACGCCTAATGAAGTCCACTATGTACAAAGATATAGTAAGGGACTTTATTAGGCGTTAAGTTACCTTGACGCCTAATGAAGTCCACTGTGTAATAGTATATAGTAAGGGACTTCATTAGGCGTTAAATTACCTCCACGCCTAATGAAATTCATTTTGTAATAAGATATAGTAAGGGACTTCATTAGGCGTTAATTTACCTCGACGCCTAATGAAGTCCACTATGTCATAAGATAAAGTAAGGGACTTCATTAGGCGTTATGTTATAACCCCGACGCTTAATGAAGTCCACTGTGTAATAAGATATAGTAAGGGACTTCATTGGGCGTTAAGTTACCTCCACGCCTAATGAAGTCCACTATGTACATGTAATAAGATATAGTAAAGGAATTCATTAGACGTTATGTTACCTCGACGCCTAATGAAGTTCAGCTTTAGAAAGGTATACTACTACTTTATCTAATACTGCTAACAAGATATTGTCTATATCAACGATCCTCCGCGTTAAACTTATTTATTTTATTTATTTATTTATTTATTTATTTATTTATTTATTATTTGTTTATTTATATGTTTTTAATTTTTGTTAACATCATTGATTGAGCTAATTCACCTTCGAACATCCTGAGGGTCCTCGAAAAAAGAAACGATTTAATTTCAACACATAATTTTGTATGAATTGCATACAATATTTGCATCATAGACAGAACACATCAAGCTCCGAACAGCGGCCAACATTTGTAGCTGCAGACAGCTCTTCGGAACATTTCTAAAGTTTAGATTGCGGTACTATTTTCACAGATCAATACGCGATTCCCTGTGTATATTCGATACAAAATGGCGGCGCCCTGTAAGGTCGTCTTCAAATTTATCCGGAGCCAAATTGCAGATAAGTAAACAGTTTCTTAACTGTTCTAGCAGTTTGCCATTACAGATAACGGAGGGAATCGCTACATAATTTTGTCTTATGCCAGTATGGTGCATCTGAAATTTTATCAGAAATAACCACAAAAATAAGAAATACAGGCAAAACCCCATATACTGTTAAACAATTTAATATTTTCAATTAATTTAGACATTCCGATAACTGATCCAGCAGTTTATTTTACCCTTTTCCCTCGGACGATAAATACTCATCAGGGACTCAAAAATAATTTTTTAATTCAAGTTACAACCCGCTTATATATGATCACCGAAAGAGTGAGTTGAGTAATGGTGTTAAATGTCCCAGTCAAACATATTTCACTTGTATCGAGACGTCGCCAGCTATATGCGAAAGTGCAGAAATTTTGTCTGTGTGTTGCGCTGATGGCATTATACAGCAGGGTTCTTTAGCGAGCCAAGACCACGGTGACACAGGCCCTCGTTTCTTTTAAGTTCCCATCCGAAAGAACCTTACTATATATTATTACATAGTGGACTTCATTAGGCGTTAAGTTACCTCGACGCCTAATGAAGTCCACTATGTACAAAGATATAGTAAGGGACTTTATTAGGCGTTAAGTTACCTTGACGCCTAATGAAGTCCACTAGTAAGGGACTTCATTAGGCGTTAAATTACCTCCACGCCTAATGAAATTCATTTTGTAATAAGATATAGTAAGGGACTTCATTAGGCGTTAATTTACCTCGACGCCTAATGAAGTCCACTATGTCATAAGATAAAGTAAGGGACTTCATTAGGCGTTATGTTATAACCCCGACGCTTAATGAAGTCCACTGTGTAATAAGATATAGTAAGGGACTTCATTGGGCGTTAAGTTACCTCCACGCCTAATGAAGTCCACTATGTACATGTAATAAGATATAGTAAGGGAATTCATTAGACGTTATGTTACCTCGACGCCTAATGAAGTTCAGCTTTAGAAAGGTATACTACTACTTTATCTAATACTGCTAACAAGATATTGTCTATATCAACGATCCTCCGCGTTAAACTTATTAAAACAGTTGATATAAAGTCCACTGCAAAACTTTTTTTTTCATGATAAAAATAAATATATCTGTTGCACAAAAACTATGATTAAAACGGAGACTTTTAATAAGATGAAATAGTATGTGACATCGTTAGCCGTGTTGTTGCCTCGAAGCTTAATAAAATGCATCAGATGATAAAGTAAGCACGGGAGTTTGGGGGAAAAAATAACATTTGATTTCATATAGACCATTTTACTTATTTTCAATGTTTAAGCGGTCTCGGCAAGGTCAAAGGTTAATCGGACAAAAAATCGGAAATAATATGGCGACTAGCAGCCAAAACAGATACATGTACATCGTTATCCAGTTCTAGTTCAACTACAGTATCGCTGGAAGAGTTTAATACATGGACTACGGAAAACTTGAAATATTTTTGCATAGAAGAGGATTTTCAACTGGTTATTAGCTATACAAATACACAAATATTGTAAAATTTATACTTTTTATTAGGTGACCATAGTCTGACCATAGTCTGGTCACCCGTTCAAAGGACCCGGCTCCTAAAAATTCTAAACTGTATAAAACCATTCTTAATCCTCTAAAAGTTCTAAAACTTGTGATTTTCATTGCATCTGGCTCTGGATCAATGCCCAATGGTCTTATGTATTCTGCTTAATAATACAATCGATTTGACAGACATCTGTCAAAGGACATAATAAATTTCCAACAAACATATTGCCCAAAAACACGCTGCAAAGTTATATAAATTTCTGCCATATTACCTTTAGCTGGTGAAATCCCAATATAAGTGAAATAATTGTAATGTACCAGGGCTGAGCTAGTCGTGGTGTCCTTTATAGTAGATATAGTAAACTTTCTGGTCCGAATGTTTTAGCCTTGTGGTAGAATTCTCAATTTTCGCCCGGTAGGCAGGGTTCGATCCTCAGCCGGGGCACTTGGTGAGGAAGTGTTTTTTTATCTGGTGTTTCCTCCCTCCTGTTACAGCAACAATGATGTCAATGCCCCCATTTATATCTGAAAGATGTCTATTAATGGCTGATCTGATATTTTTTATCTAGTGTTTTTAAAATACCCAAGTCAAGTTTCTCGTCCTTGTTTTGAAGAGTGGCTTCAAAGTACAATTAGGCCAATTTCTGTGCCAGTTTGTCCTAAGACACAGTTGATAAATCCAGCAACTGTCCATAAACTAGAGTGCCAGTCTGTACAGAAAAGATAGACCAGATTGTTACCTATGGTGTAAATGATTTAGCAGTTAAATGTGATAAAAATAATGGCTGCATTTCATTGACATTGTTGCGTAGCAAAATTTTCAACATGATTTCAGTTCCGCTTGATCAATATGAGACAAATCTTTATTGTAACATACTTAAAATGATTTAAGAAATAAGATTATGTTTTCATTCATCTTTCAAGATACTTAAAAGTACTACAGGTGAAATGATTCACTGTTATCACAATATTTTCCCTGATGATATGATAAAAATCAAACTTTCAAAAGCTGCGTATCTGATCTACTTTCAAACAGTATTTCATCATGGCCTTAATGGCTTAAATCTTTGAGGTAGGCGTATTGTTTCGGCCCTAAAAAGCACTACGGTAGCTCAGTTAGTAGAGTGAACGCTTTGTTTGTGGGAGGCTGTGGGTTCACACCCCTGTTGAGTCCTACCAAGACTTAAAAAATATGTGTTCTATTCCCAGGCATTGGGCGTTTAGAAATGATAGTCACAAGGTTCTTCAGAAGAGACCTAATAAACTGATGTCCCATGTCACTGCATGCATGGCACATTAAAGAACCCTTCCTGCACTTTGCCATAAGTGCACTGCAAGGTCAATCTCTGCCACTTCAGCTAAAGCTGGTGACGTCTTGATACAAGTTAAATATTCTTGACTAGGATGTAAAACCCCATTCAACCAAAAAGGCACTGATATGTAATTAGCTCTTTAGACCAGCTATCAAGGCCCAATTAAAAAGATTTGAAGATATTAATTTAGAAATGTAAAATATTCATTCAATTGAGGTAAAGAGAAAGATTTTGTGTCATGTTGCAATTGTTTTGTATTGTACCTACAGGTATGTCTATGATTAATTTATATACATTTACAGATGGTTGAAACAAGTTTTTGACCATCCGGTTTCTTCACAGTCAACATACTGCTTTTTGAGAGCTAAATGCACCCCCCTCACAACGGTTAAAAAATGACGACCATACAGTTTGATCTCTGAACTAAGTTACCGCCATTTTCTTCCGGATTTTTTTGTATGATTGACCTTTAACACGGGCCGCTTACGCTCTAAGATTACGAAAAGTAAAGTGGCCTATACATGTACGTATGATGTATTCTAAGAAATCTTGTTGAGAAATCTAGCGGAGAAGATAGATAAAAATAAGAATAAATAAATAAATAAATAAATAAATAAAATAAATAAATAAAACAAATAAATAAATAAATAAATAAATAAATAAATAAATAAAAAAAATAAATATCATTATTTTTGGGCACCTTATTACATGCATGGTAATGCACGCAAAATTAAAAATTGTAAAATGCAAAACAATAGCAGGGTGTTGCTAATGTCATTTACATGTGCAGCTCGGCATTTAGCAATGAAAGTCACGGGGTCCTTCGGAAAAGACCTGATAAACCAATGCATCACATGATAACAATGTATCACAGAAAGTATGGCTCGTTGGAGACCCTCACTGTACACTGTACGCAACTCAAAGGTAAAAACTTCAAATATTTCATCTATAGCTGGTGACGTCTCAATATAAGTAAATATTCTTGACTAGATCTAAAAAAACCATTTAACAAAGCAATCAATCAACCAATCAATCAATCAATTAATCAATCAATCAATCAATCAATCAATCAATGAATCAATCAAGTTGCATCCGTAAAATTCTTAGATTACAATTATTTAAACAATAGTTCTCGATTGATACCTTTTATGCCTCCCAAAAAAGAGTTAAAACTATAACGGTCTTTGGAGAGACAAATACCTCCCTTTCCCAACATCCAGACGGACGAACGGACGGACAGACGGACAATAACTTTGGTTCCAAGTTTGATCAGAATCCATTCATAGACATGGAAGCTATATATGTAAAGCTGACACGATATTTTGACGGACCGACGGACGGACGGACGGACAGACAGGGTGATTCGTATAAATACCCCCTAAACATTTTCGCGGGTTATGGTACGGTTGGACAAAGCACACGATGTATGTGCCTGAATGTACGTTGCTATTGCTAGTTGGTCTAAATCTAAGTCGTATAATTTTGAGACTTTTTTTTTTGGTAATATCAAAAAGTCTCCTTGTCTGGAGCCCCAATCTGTGGACTTCATTAGGCGTCGAAATTGTCAACGCCTAATGAAGTCCGGACTTCATTAGGCGTCGGACTTCATTAGGAGTTGTTACAATGCCATTAACAATATTTCCCGGCACGTGTAAAGTTGGTAAATGAAGTGGTAATAGGAACATAATGATAGTCGGATAGGTATCGACAGTGGTCCGAATGTTCTTGATTTGATTATACTTTTTCAGATTTCTTTCATTTTAACTCATATTTTATTTTGACAGATCGTCAAAGAATTTCAAATTAAAATAAAACAAGACGGATTTAATCTTTTTCTAGATTATTTAAAATCTAAGTTTAAACGTGTGCACAAGCACACTGTAAGCACATGTATGTACGCAACGCGTCTCTCTCTCTCTCTCTCTCTCTCTCTCTCTAAGATGTGTGTGTGTGTGTGTGTGTGTGTGTGTGTGTGTTTGTGTGTTTGTGTGTGTGTGTGTACAACAAAATAAAAAAAAACATAAATTAAAATCATGAACTAAACATAAATGGCATATGCGGCATTTATTGTGTTCTTGGTAAAAACTTTGCATGGAGTGCCGCTTAAGTTATACATGTAGCCTATAATTCAACAGGTTGCTAAATTAATTTTAGAATTAAACACGAAATGGAAATGTTTTATAAAGCGAGTAAGAATCTTCAATAAATATTTCCGATTTGCAAATAGATATCCTGTAGTTGTATGCTATATATTAAAAAGAAGTTGCCCCGTCAAATGAACACGGCGTTGTTCTATGTACACAGTTTGACAGAAATTAATCAACCCGACCATTATTCAAGCAACACGGTTAAGGGAACGAAGCAAAACTGTCAAACAATTTGTACGGTCCCAGTTCCAAGAAAGACCGTGTCCATGCTTGACCTGATGAGGAATAAACTTTAACGTCAAACAGAAGGTTATGACGCAATTGAGATTTTGACTAGTTTCTATGCGACGTGTTTGACGTCATAATTTCCATACTTATAAATGTCATACAAGAATACAAGAATTTTGGATTTTGATTATTACATTATGTACATTTATGTTCAGTAAAAATCTCATTTTCGAAAAATTTGCCGAATTGTACGTTTTGTCGTGGCGCGTCACATATGACAGTAAGGGTCCCTTTTAAGGTCCACTGTACACTACTTTCTCATAAGAGACTTTATTGGCTGAGTGATGGTCTAAAGCACGTACCTACGGACCACAATTCATCTCAACAACAGTATGTGGAAGGTCGTAGGTTCGAAAACCCAGCCGGGTCTGTCCAAAGGTTAAAAACATGTAGACTTTTCTTTCGCAAAACAATGAAAGTCACAGTGTCTTTCGTATGAGACATTAAAAACCGATGCCTCGTGTCATTGCAGACGTGGCACGTTAAAGAACCCTCCCCGTATATTGCCCTAAGTGCACTGCAAATATTTTCTGCCACTTTACATTTAGCTGGTGACGTCTCGAAATAAATGACATATTCTTGACTGGGACGTCAAGTCCTATTAAATAGAATGAAATCAAATCTTATTAGAGTGATGATCTAAAGCAAGTTCCTACGGACGACAACTAGATCCAAGTTAGAAAATGTGCTTCGTAAACGATTTCAATTTTTTCACTGAATCATAATAATTTGTTAGCTGCATTTGCAACTATCAATGGTATGTAATTGTAATTTTCTTGCGAGAACCTGAGAAGTGGAAAAAAGTCTACGGCGAAAGGGAGATAATTCTGATAGACAAAATGTTTTAGCCATGCAGCCAATAGTTTGAATTAAGCTTGTAGAAATTGCTGTTACATTAGATACATTTACTGTAATGACGCTGTCGGAAAAGTAAATTTTGCAACGTTTTTAAAGACAGTTAAATCAAATAAGCTTGAATAAAAGTTGGTATTTTTTCAAATTTCAGCATAATCGTAACGAAAAATATCCCTCTTTGCGGAGTAAAACCATGCCGCTATGTGGAGATGAGTTTAGTAATGGCGTTTAACGTCCCAGTCAAGAATATTTCACAATTGCCCTGGATATATTTGACTTCCCATAGTTCCATGCTCCGGTAATTGCTATTTTTGTTACATACGTGGCAGGTGTTGCCAGCTACACATGAGGTGCTTACCCTGCCGAATCACCAATCCTCACTTCCCTGGTGGACGTTAACGTTTATAACCTAAGCCAGCTTTCAAGTTTTTTACTTTGCTTGGGGTATTAATATGTTTGCGTTTGTGATCTATATACTGTTTGGCTATAACGAAGTGTAGGTTGGTTGGTTGGTTGGTTGGTTGAATACTGCTTAACGTCGCATCAACATTTTTACAGCTATCCGCGACGAGAACTATTTTTTATTAATCTCTATGGATTAATCTATGAACAAGTTTGTGTATGCATGTCGGGTGCGAGTGTGTTTTATGGTCTGCCTTATACTAGCTCAAACTCGGGGTGACTTTAACGTGCTAGCTCACAGAGTCATTACGCCACAGACAAGGATACCACTCCCCAAGTCCATTATACTAATACCATGTGAACCAATAAAGGCCAACGGCAAGGAAAAGCCACTTCCCCATAACGAAGTGTAGGGGATGGCTTTATGGACTTCATTATAAGCATGCTTCGTAATAATTTTTTTTCTCAGTCCCGGGTATACTTTTTGAAAAATAAAGCAGTTGTCTCTCTTAAACAATATCATTGTACATGATTTTTTCAACTGTGAAATTGTGTATTTCCGTGGTGTCTATTATTGGAGGAATTTAGAAGAAATACCATTTTGAGGAGTTGGTGGTTTATGGTTTCCGTTAAAGGTTACCACCTACCTATCCTCTTCGTCCCTGGTGGGACATAAGGCCACAAAATCTGCATCTGCTGTGGTTTCAGTAGCTGAAACTTTTTACAGGATAAGGCAGTTAACCTCATATCTAACACTCCACACCCATTCTCAGTAATAAGGTCCAAATAGTGTTATATTACAGTATAATGAATTGGCTTTGGAAAAGACCAAAGAATAAATGTACCAACAGAAACTACACATTATAATTATATCTACAATTATCAATCACAGTTTTCTAGTTAATCCATGTATTTGATTATTTTCCAAGCTCATAAACCTTCAAAATGATACAAACGTTATTGTTACCGGGTAAGGTTTTAATGTTTTAAATCGCCAAATCTTCAATATATGGAAAGGAACAAAAAGTTAAAGAATTGCTTTTGTTAATGCTGCATTGTTGTCATATCTAAAACTGGTTTCTGATGACAATGCAACCTATTGGTAAAATCTGGTGCCAAATAAAGATGTGTTACCAGCTGTCGGATACAAACATTACAACATATAAAACTGTCTCCATAGTTATCATATATTAATGTCATACTTACCACTGACGTGGGCAAATTGAAGCTTATCTTACGCATACTTAACGGAACAATAAAATTTTCAACTTAACAGTCGCTATTGGACCTGAACAAA
The DNA here is from genome assembly GCA_021292105.1 of Anadara kagoshimensis. Lineage (NCBI taxonomy): Eukaryota > Metazoa > Mollusca > Bivalvia > Arcoida > Arcidae > Anadara > Anadara kagoshimensis. The sequence continues at coordinate 39,888,795 of CM037863.1, read as the reverse complement.
AATGACACAAAATTGAATGGAAGGCTTTATTTTCATCAATACTTACGTTACGTCATTCATATGGTTAAATATTTTATCCAAGTCAAAATTAATATATTGTCAAACAAAGTACTTTGATATAATATTTAAAATATATCATCTTTATTCCGCACAAGTTCCTATTATTTAAACCACATATTGTAACAATTGAAAAAATACATACGTTACCGATACATACGTGATAACATCATTTGAAAATACACCTAAATCACGTCAAGTGACCACTATAATTTGTATACTTCTAGATTTAAATTATAGAAGTGTAAATGTGCAGTTTTAACCACATCAATTGTTGTTAAAATAAAAATTCTCAAGCAAAAGTGAAACAGTCGAAGGTGACCTCTTTGGATGGCAAGAATCCATTCAAAAATTTAAATTTGAAATAATACATCTGACTATATAGATAATAAACCTAACCCATGATGGTATGTCTACCCTTGATCTATAGTCTGGAATTCATTTTCCAAAAAATGATATATACGTTACTATAGGTAACGTATGCAATTAACACAAGTAACGTATGTATCAGTACTTTCATTTCAATTACAATGAAATAGTTAAGCAAACTGTCATTAGATACAACAATAAACAAACACTTAAAGTTTCTAGTTTAGTTACGTGTAGAGAAATTAAACAATTTTCAACTTCAAATTGGATTTTGAAACGATAGATGTCACTGGTCTAATTTATTTGGATAATTTTCTCATAAATTTGAATACAACATTGTTCATTTTAATATTTGTTATACATACAAATCAAATACCTGCAATTTCATAAATTCTGATTATAAAAGTGTAAATGCAGCGTAAAACAAAACTTCAATGGTCAAATGGGTGGTCAATATACATCCATATATCTGCAGACACCCAGGTAACGTAAGTATTGGTATCTACGTTACTGGTCTGAATTACAAACACAGTTGCTGTCTAATGTTTTATGATGGATAAATCATGTCTTGAAATTCAGTCAAATTACAGAGATAAAGAAAATGGGATATGATCGGAGTTATAAATTGAAAAGAAACTAAGAATTCAACTGAAAAAAACAAACCTACTATTCCATGTGTCCGAGTCACAAATCCAGAAGTGAAAACTTTGAAACTGACAAATTAAGTTAAACACATGAACTTCCAGAACAGATAGCCGCCAAGGATGTTTCAGATAGTGGTTATGTCTCTTTGGAACCAGTCCCTGTTACGTCATTAACAACAGTGGTCATACTCTTCTTAGTTTTTAGGTTACCTTCTATCTAAACTAGGGGTAAAAACTATACAAGTTCTGACAAGAAGCTAAGAGGAAAGCTTAATGTAATGTATCTAAAGACGTTAAAATTTTAAAAGATAAATCATGAGAAAGAAATTTCAGATAGAAAACTTTCATATTAGAGAGGATAAAAGAGTTACATTTTCAAATGAGAAGTTAACATTACGTTAACAGTAAAAGCAAACAGAAAGTGATGTATCAATTATTGACTTGACACCCAACAAGCGAAGCTCAGCAAGAAAAAGTTCTTCTTGGTAACAACTTATTGACAAATATTAAATACATGTATAGTGATAGAATAAACCATTTATTGATTCACAGCCAAAACACGCATTACAAAACAGGTTATTTAATTATTGGAATTTGGGAATTCCCCAGTCTTGTCCGATTTACCTGGCTGACGTTGTTTGTTTAAACATGGAGGACATATCTGTTATGATTTGGAATGAACTTAATAGATTTGTCGGAACAAGGAGCAAGTTCTTATCAGAAGACGGCAGTTTGCGTTAGCTCAATGTCTTAGTAATCGAGTAGTATTATGCCAGAGTTCAATGAGATATATAACGAGTGGAAGTCAGGCAGAAGGACTGTCATTACCAGGGAGTGACATAGATGATATGGTGCTTTTTAACGACATATCTGTATCGTGTTCAGATAATGGTCCTGTATCAGAAAGTGATATCATAATGGATACAACCGATATTAAACCAGGGTTTGTTCGACTCCGTTGCCGAGGACTGATCAACCATGCATTTATTTCCCCGGCAATAACTGTAACTAACAAAGGCCTTATTTTGTCCAGTTTAGTATTCCGTGACTTTATTGTTGATGACATACGGAGCTTATTACCTAGTGCAGTAGGCCATGGACCGTGTGTAACATTTGTAACTCCTTCTAAGATTGAAAGTGATTTGCTGTGTTGTTTTTCGTGCAAGATTTGGCCTAGTGTTGCGGTTGAATGGATTGATAGATATAGAAATAACAACTGGCCACCACGTGATTTGATTACCGATATCGTACATGAGGGATGCCTTATTGTACCCATAGGAAATCCACACTCCCAAGAGAGTCATATACAATGGCGAATATCTTTTTCAACTGCGGAGAAAAAACTGGTTCATTCGATAAATCACAGTCAATTTCTTTGCTATGGTTTATTGAAACTTTATTTGAAACATGTCATTAATTTAAATCTGGATGTGAAGGATTTACTGTGCTCTTATTTTCTGAAAACAAGTCTGTTTTATTGTATTAAAGATGAGCATATCGTTTGGAATAAAGAAAATTTTCTCGATTGCTTTTGGACATGTTTCCGAAGGTTAATTAAATGGGTTAGAGATGAATATTGCCCGAACTTTTTCATCAAAGAGAATAACATGTTTGAGGGTAAGGTTTGTGGCGATAAAGGTAGACTATTACTTAGATGTCTGAGTGGACTTTATCATGAGGGATTGTATAGTTTATTTCGGATTCCCTGTTTATCAAGGTTTACACGTCAATACCATGGATAGGTCAGTACTTACTGGAGGAGTGTTAACTGATGCAGAAAGGGAATATCTGTGTGATTTAGAAATATTCAGGGTAATACCAAGCTATACATCACGGGAAACAGTCGAATGTGTGAAGTTACTTACGGTCAATGCCGAAATGATAGAAACCTCAACCAGTAGTATAGACAAAACCATACTCACAATAGAATATCACAGGACAATATCTCACTTTGTACAACTGCTGTATAAAGATATAGTCAATAATGGATCTAATAAAAACACTTACAAACGTAGGAAAGAATTGAAGTCCTTTATTTTAGATAACTGCAAGGGCAGTGATAAATGTACCGGGATGTTACTACTTGCTACGTTTTGTTATTTGAACTGTGAATATAAGGCCGTGGTTACGTTTCTGAGGAAACTTCTGAGGAAATTCAAATCTTGTACGTTTTATTACGGATTAACTGGTTTTCATGTATATAATAAGCAAGCTTATATTGATAGAATGTGTGGTAGATGTTTAACTCTGAATCAAAATATGGCATGTTATATTTGCACTCGATGTTATAACTGTAGAGTAGATTGTAAGATGTATCCACCAGAAATAGAACGAGAACTTGTTCAGCATTCAGTGTTCAACATGGCATGGATACATCCAGTTGTGTATTGTTATGTGATGTTGTTTCTTTCATATCTTCGCATAAATAGTAGAAACAATATGTGCAACGCTCTAAGTGAACTCTATATAACGGTTTATAATAGAAATTTAGTCCATGAAACAGAAGCTCTGTTACCAATCTCTCTTCTCGGGAGATGTATTCAACTTTATGAAACTTGGCAGGATAGCTATAGAAATGGTTAAAAACTTTTCTGGTAGTCCAGGAATCGGGAACATTCTATTTTCTCGGGGTGGGGCTATATTCAAAGTGTAAATCTTGACAACATTATGGAAAACAAGCATACCCAAATCCATGTTCAAACCACAATGCCAAAGTGAAGAAAACAATTTTGAAGCTGACAAATTAGGTTTAATATTTGAACCAGGGAAGTTAGGTCGGGTGCCTTGGAGCAAAATTGAAGATTGGATTATTTGTAGAATAAATGGCATAACTGACACATTTAAATAATTTAGACCTTCACATATAAGTTTACGGATACGTATAGATTGATTTATGAACAATTTTACTTAAACATGTTGTGAGTATATTATGTATTGTTTTTGAAAAGACAAATTTGTGTATCTTTGAATTGTACAGATGGCGGGTATTGCTAGCTAAACAAGAGATTCTGACCCTTCCGGAGCACCCGGCCTCGCTTCCCTGGTAGAAATTAACGTATCTAACCTAACATATCAGTACAAAAGTTTTTATTTGCTTCTAGATTTTGTTTCGAACATGGATTAGTATGTTTGTTAATGATTGTAAATAATAACAGGTGAAAGAAAACGTGCATATTATTCTGACCGTATGTGAGTTGTCTTACTTAAAACCATTGTTCTGATTATAGAAATATTGTGAATATATTTAAAACAAGACAATCGCCGTTGAGGTAAATACATTTGTCGGGTTAATATGGTTCAATGATTTTTGGCAGTCTTTAAGAACTATATATATATATATATATATATATATATATATATATATATATATATATATATATATATGAGTTTTTTTGTCTCCTATTTAACACTTGTTTTTCGTAATCCAATACATGTATATATACAATGATGATATATTATGTGTACACAATAAAATCACCAATGAATATGTCTTGTTAACTGCGTTACATGATTTAAACAGTGACATATAATTCATGTATGTCTTTTGATTTGAATATTGTGGAGTGGAGTAATAGGGATTTTTCAGTTGTTTAAATTTTCAAATCACTAGAAAAAGAAGCTAGATCAAGATCTACATAAAATATAATATATGGTAATTAACGTCACAGTCAAAAATAATTCACTAATATCGAGACGTCGCCAGCTAAAGGCGATAGTGCAGAGGATTTGCCAGTGAGGTAGTCCAACACAGTTCTCGATCTGTCGTTTACCATTGTGGTAGCTCAGTTGTTAGAGTGCTCGCTCCGTATGTGGGAGGTCGTGGGTTTGAACCTCGACCGATCACAACCAAGACTTAAAAATCAGTAGTGACTGGTTTTTTTTATTGCCAAACACTCGACATTACGAAATGAAAGTCACTTTTTTTAGAATGGGAACTCAAAAAACGAGACCCTGTGTCACGGTAAGCAAGATAGGCACGATAGAGAACCCTGCTGTATAATAGGCAAAATTTCTGCGTCTTCGCCTAAAGCTGGCACCGTCTCGATATAAGTTAAAATTTTCTTTACTGTGACGTTAAACACCATAACTTGACAAAACTAACTTGAGTTTTGATCATGAAATTATGATTTTACTAATGTGTTTGACTTAATTGTCCGTTTTCAAAGTGTTTAGTTTTGCTTTAAGGTCATAATCTTGACACATTGGTATCTTTTGTTTTTGGTTGACATCTTGTTGAACAATTATTTGACGGATCGCCGGTCAGCCCACTATGTTCCGACAAAGGGTCGACATGCTTAAATTGCATGCAAAAAGAATGAAAACTCGGCCTGAATGACGTCACTGACACTGGAACGCGATTAGTTGCCGTGACGCTGCTTTGGTACCGTAATGACCGCCAGTGTCGGAACTTTGTGGGCGTGGCCGGCGATACGTCAATTGTTCAGGTAATCATTGAAACATTTTCTAGTTTGCTAGAAATTGATATACATATTGAATAGCGATATAAAAATTTTAAAATTAAATACAAAAAGTTAAATCATTGCTTATACTACTATTAATAATTTATTCATTCTGAAATTTGGTTTTGTATCTGAACAATAATATATAGTTTAGTTTAAACAATATTTTATTTGTGTTTCCAGTATAATTTACAAATAAATAATATAAAGAGGATCCCGGAACAAGAGTAAACTCTTATATAAACCGGTTTCCTAGACAATTATAACATTACAATATTTTGCATGTCACAGAAAAAACATATATATTTTTATAACTAAATAGATGAATTAGTGAACAATTGGATAACTTAATTACTTTAATAAATAAATAATGAGTGGTTTATAAATAAATAAATAAATAAATAAATAAATAAATAAATAAATAAATAAATATAAATAAATAAATAAATAAATAAATAAATAAATAAATAAATAGATAAATAATAAAGTGTGTAGGTTATAATTTATAAAAGAAAAATGAAAATTTCAGAATACAATAATTTATGACATATACTAGTATGTAAAGTTTCATAATGTAAAATCAATCATTGTTTTAAACGGAAAATCTCTTTGATAAAAGAATGTACTTCTGAACTTTGATGAAAATATCATTGTTTTCGGCAGGGGTCAGATTGTGATTTCCAAATAACAATATGTCAAGATCATAAGAGACGTTTATGGTATGAATAGTAGTATTTCTTATATGAGTGTACAAGTTACAATGTAAAAGAAAATGTTTTGTAGTTTCAACTTGACCGCATGCGCAATTGGGACTATCAACGAGGTTTTTACTATATAAATGGTGATTTAGTGAACTACAGTTTAACCTAAGTCTGGTGTGATGTATTTGTCCTATGCGACTACCTGTGTAATAAAATTTTGGAATATGTATTTTCTGGTTTAAGAAAGATTTAAAAATGTTAAGCGAACTGTTTCTGACTGAGACTGGGATGTTATTCCAATCTCTAATTGTTGAAGGAAGAAATGATTTATAATAATAGTCTGTTCTGCATAATATAGTTTCTAAGTTTTCAGATGAACGGGTGTTATATTGGTGAAATTCTGAACTTGTAGGTGGAATCATTTGCGATAGATAAGTAGGGGATTGCCTGTGATACATCTTAAAAAATTGAATTAATCTATGTTTTTTCCTTCTCGTTTCTAGTGTTTCCCACCCCACATCTTGATATAATAAATTTAAACTAGTTAATTTGGTTGCCCCAGTTACTATTCTAGCTGCTTCAATATTTGCTCGTTCTAATTTTTTTGTATATTCGTCTGTCAGGTTGTCCCAGATGACGTCTCCGTATTCCATTAGAGGTCTTATGAAGCTAAGATAAAGAGTTTCAAGAGAAAGGCGGTCGAGTTTGAATTTCAATTTTTTCAGTACTGAAAGTCTAGAGTTAACTTTAGATAATAATTCGTCAGCATGCAATTTCCAGGTACCGTCGGATGAAAATATCACTCCAAGGTGTTTGTGTGAATCAACTTCTTGAACTAGAGTTTCATTCATATATAAGGCAGGGTGAAAAGGTTTAACAGCTTTTTTGGAAATAATCATAGATTCAGTTTTTTGGGGATTGAAAGAAACAAGCCACCTTTGAGACCAAAGATGTATTTTGGAAAGATCAGAATTTAAGTACTCAGCCGATTCATGTGGATTTTCAACATTGACATAAAGTGAAGTGTCATCAGCAAATAGTCTAATACTGCTTCCAATGTCAGCAACTATATCATTAATGTAAATGAGAAAAAGAATGGGCCCTAGGATGGAACCCTGGGGAACACCAGCAGTGACAGGTAAACAGGAAGAGGAAACATTACCTGAAACAACCCACTGGTGACGATTACTTAAATAACTATGAAACCAATGCAACAATTTACCCTTAATCCCAATCGACTCCATTTTAAGAAGCAATCCTCTATGCCACACTCGATCAAATGCCTTGCTAATGTCACAGAAAACTAGTCTAACTTCCTTACCGTGGTCAATTGCTAAGCCTATTTCATTACAAATAGCAAGAAGTTGATTAACAGTGGAATCTCCCTGAGTAAAACCCGACTGAAAACTTGTGATAATCTTGTTTTGGTAGATATAATTAAGCAAATATTTAAGTACGCATCTTTCCATTATTTTACCAAGTACATTAAGAAGAGAGATAGGCCTGTAATTAGATACGGCAGAATGGTCGCCTTTTTTAAAAACTGGTACAATGTTGGCCAATTTCCAAGGGGTTGGAAAAGTATGGAAATTTAAGAGTTTGTTAAAGAAATAAGATAGTGGCTCACATAGTTCAGAAGCGGCATTTTTTAAGAGTCTAGGACTCAATGAATCCGGACCAGAAGCTTTGGAGACATCGAGTAATGACAGAACGTCTTTGACGTCAGAAGAAGTAATGACGAAGTCTTCCATAGTGTGAGGTAGTGGTGTTAAGACTGGTGTGTCGATATTTCTGTCGTTTACAGTAGATTGTTGAGTGAAGTATTCGTTTAAAATGTTAACTTTGCCCGTGTCGTCCGTATATATTTTCCCATTATGTGTCAAGGAGGAAGTGTGTCGTTTTTATTTTGGTTACCCAAAAATGTTTTGGCAATATGCCACCAACTTTTACTTGTCATAGAGCTTGAAGTTAGTTTATCTGCAAGTTTTTTGTAATAGTCAGTCTTAGCGTTCCTAATTGCAGTGACACAACGATTTCTTAATAGTCTGAATTTAGCCCAGTGACCTTGAGAGTTAGACCTTTTGGCTATATTATGGACTCGTTTTCTTTGTCGAATAAGTCGTCTGATGTCGTTTCTCATCCATGGTTTGTCGTTTTGTCGTATGGTCACTACTTTGTTAGGAATAGTTTTGTCGGCCACTGTCAAAATGCAAGTTGCAATATCGGCCGCTGCAACGTCAATGTCATTGCTGTCTATTATGGTCTTAAAGTCGATGTTGCTTAGCTTTTCCCTGAATAATTGGAAGTTGCCGTTTTTATAGTCCCATATCTTCCTTGTAATACAAGTATGTTTTGGTTTTTCTAGTCGTAAAGTCAGGTATATAGGACAGTGGTATCGAATATTTACGTCGTAAAAAGTTTCTCCGACACCACAAGATTCTACTATATCGTCATTGTCAATAATGAAGAGGTCGATTAATGAGCACGTGTTTTTGTCAAAGTGTGTAGGTTCTTTTATTAATTGTTTTAAACTAAGACAATCAAGTATATGTTTGATTTTTGTCTTGGAAGATTTTAATTGGTCGTCATTGAAGTCTCCTGTCACGATAAAGTAATCAAAAGAACTGTCTGTTGCAAGGTCTATTGATGATTCAATTTTATCCCATGTGTCCTGTCCAGTATTTGGTGGTCTATAAAATGTGCCAAATAAAATTGTTTTGCCCTTAATCAAGAATTCAAGCCATATACATTCAAGTCCGTCGATATGAAGATCAGTCCGTTCCTTAACATAAATCGTGTCCCTGACGTATATAAGGACCCCTCCCCCGTTTTGATCAATCCTGTCACGTCGAAAAGGTTTGTAATACCCGTCAAGTTGAATGTCTTCGTCCGGAATAAGGGGATGAAGCCAGCTTTCTGTGAATGCTAAAATATCAATATCATTAAGTTCTGATCCTATTATGTCAATTTTAGGCAAAATGCTTTGTATGTTTAAATGGAGAAAAGATAAGAACTTGCTTGCACTGAATTGGCTAAAAAATGAGGAATCGTTAGACGTGTTGATAGGAAGAGGACCGGGGTTTTTCTCTACATCACCAGATTCATATAACAATAATATGCATATATATGCAAAATAACATAATGATACATACTCTAATAAATAGATTACATGATAAAAAATGAGTTTTTTACGCAATAAATTTGTAAAAATAGAATGGCATGAAATTACACTACAATGTGTTATGTAAATGGAGTTTTTTACGAGTACATTCAGAGTCTCGCTCGACATAAGTATTAAAAGTAATGATAAAATTGAAAACACTGCAAAAAAAGAAAAAGGTAAACATGTTAAGCTAAATACACCTATTGTAGACATTACAATAAGGCGA
>CM037863.1:39844175-39874175 GCA_021292105.1 Anadara kagoshimensis | reverse complement strand
AAACATCTCCCATGTTAGTTTAGCCAGAGTCAACACAACTTTCTGTTCTGATGCCAATAACCCCGGCATTATTATTTTAGTACAATTTAGACATGAAAAGTTTATTATTTTGCTTCATTATAAGTTTTAAGTCAACTTGACATAGCACAAATAACATTTAAAATAGACTATGTGGAAGTAGGAAATAGGAAAAGTTAATACCAATCATGTGGATTTCATTTGACTTGGTTAAAAATTTAACTCCATATTATAATGATAAACACAGATCTGTAAAATATTTAGGAATTTCAGTAATTCCTGTAAAATTGTAAAATTCTGGTAAATAAATATCACCTTCTTTCAGGGAAATTCATGGGAACTAGTTTGATAATAACATTAAGAAATAAGTTTATGCAAATGCAGTGAAATTCATGACACAGTGTATCCAAATGGGCATTATTAGTTTGAAAGAATTCAAAATAATTGTACCATACTAGGCCTATTCCAGATTTATTGATTTATCAGTTAAATTTAGAATTGATTGGTTGGTATACACACTCTATTCAAGATTATTTCAATTATAATCAGGTAAATGAGATTAAGGAGGAAACTAGGTACAGGGATGAAGATTTACAGGGGCCCAGTAGCCAATGGCTTCTAAAATCGAGTGTGGGTCACTTAATGTTTACACATTTAAGCCATTTATTACTGTTACAAATTCTTTTATGAAGTGAGCTGGCCCCAAACTCAAAATAGTTAGGCTTCATCTCTGAAGTAAAACACACTCCTCAACAAGAGAACTGGCAAACTTTCTGACATAGTAAGATTTTAACCTATGCTGTTACCTATATGCTACACTTCAGACAAGGGTGCATGAAAAGCATTTCATGTGGTGAAAAAAAGAGTTATTCAGTATCAATAGAATCAATCAATTCATAAATGTGTAATGGTATATATTTCCTAGTATGTTAAAAATATTGATATGTGTTGATTTTTTAATTCTATATAAAATGAAACATTCATAAATGTCTTATGATAGCTAATTCCTAGTGTATTAAAGATATTGTTATGTTTTAATTTTACATGAAATGAGACATTCAACATTATAACAATTTACAAAGTTGGTTCAGTCACACATAATGCATTTTTCTTTGAAAAATGTTCCATTATGTGTAAACAGTAATAACCATGAGTGTTCATTCTAGGATTTTTTTCAGATGGGTTCATTTCTAATAAAATTCCTCTAATAACAAGTTGAATAACATCAATAATTTTGAATACATCTTATGTTTGATGCTGATGTAAAAGCTTTTGTAATGAAGTATGTAAAAGTTTCATATAATGTAGCTTTTATATATGACAATGCTATCAAATATTTTGAACTTGCATTTGAAATCTAATTTCAAATGTGGCCAACTATGGCCTTTATAATGGTGCCATTTGGCAAAAAAAAAGGATCAACAGCCCCTTTCTAAAATGAACACTGCCTTATGATCCAATAGTTTTTTATTTATTTGTAAATGATTTATCTATTTATCAGAGGCAGAACAACTAGAAAGTACCTGTCCCCCATATAATCACCTGTTTGTGTAGTTTCTAAATTAAATTTGATAATTTAGACAATTTTAGTCCTTTTAAATGCTATTATGGCCCACATGTCACTCATTTAACAAACAACAGTATGACAAAATTTCTAACTATCCGCCTGTTCATATTTTTTTTTAACTTTTTAGTAATTCAATATCTTTTATTTTTCAAATGTTAATTTTGTTCATATAAAAATATTTGTTTAATTTTTACAAAAAATATCTGAGGATACTTTCCATGGTAACCATACCACATCCATTTCATGTTAGTACCTTGAGAGAAACAAAATGCAACTTATTTGGATCTCTTTTTATGTATTTACCCTATTTATCATCACTAACCTGCTCAACATACTGTGTCCCAGCTCTAACTTATTTCTCTGTAGAAGTTCTGATTTATTTATTTACTTATTTATTTATTTATTTATTTATTTATTTATTTATTAACTGCTGACATATTGTGTCCCAGCTCTAACTTATTTCTCTGTAGAATTTCTTATTTATTTATTTATCGATTTATTTATTAACTGCTGACATATTGTGTCCCAGCTCTAACTTACTTTTCTGTAGAATTTCTTATTTATTTATTTATTTATTTATTTATTTATTTATTTATTTATTTATTAACTGCTGCCATATTGTGTCCCAGCTCTAACTTACTTCTCTGTAGAATTTCTTATTTATTTATTTACTTATTTATTTATTTATTTATTTATTTATTTATTTATTTATTAACTGCTGACATATTGTGTCCCAGCTCTAACTTATTTCTCTGTAGAATTTCTTATTTATTTATTTATCGATTTATTTATTAACTGCTGACATATTGTGTCCCAGCTCTAACTTACTTTTCTGTAGAATTTCTTATTTATTTATTTATTTATTTATTTATTTATTTATTTATTTATTTATTAACTGCTGACATATTGTGTCCCAGCTTTAACTTATTTCTCTGTAGAATTTCTTATTTATTTATTTATTTATTGATTTCTTTATTAACTGCTGACATATTGTGTCCCAGCTCCAACTTATTTCTCTGTAGAATTTCTTATTTATTTATTTATTTATTTATTTATTTATTTATTTATTTATTAACTGCTGACATATAGTGTCCCAGTTTTAACTTATTTCTCTGAACAATTTCTGAATTATTTATTTATTTATTTATTTATTTATTTATTTATTTATTTATTATCATCTCTAACTTGTTAGACATTTTGTAACCTGCTTAACATACTGTATCCCAGCTCTTAACTTATGTCTCTGTAGAATTTCTTATTTATTTATTTATTTATTTAATGTATGCCCAATTTATTTATTCCTGTTGGGGTCCTAAAGAATCTCCATCAACAAACACATGTCTTATGATGTGTACCAGATGAGGATGTCTGTTGCAAAAAAAAATCGATAAATACAGTACAGACCTGTACAAAGTTTAGCATCCAGCTAACGAATTAGTGCCGACAGCCCATATTGGTCCCTCGTTTGGTGTTTATAAATATCGACAGCAGTTGCCATCTATCTCTCAGCAGGTTTTCGACCGCTACCGTTCTATACCTTAGGCACTCGGCAGTCGAGCTTTGATTTCTTTTGGTTAGCTATATAGCTTAGTGTTTAACTTTCGACAGGTCTGTACTGTACATTGCCTGTACTGTGTATACAGTATACAGTTGACGTATATATTTGACACGGGAAACGTTGTTTACGTCATTACGTTGGAACAATGCTTATCAAGGTCGCGGCCATATTTGTTTTCATTGACAACAAGACGTACTGAAATCATGCCTTTGGATTTTTGCGATTTTCGCATATTTAACCCTCATGCACCAGGTACGATAATTTACTGACGTAAATTATAATAATTTTTTGGCATTGTATTAAAATTTCTAGGAAAAGTATTCTTTACACAAAAAACGTAATAGTTTCAAAAATGGAGAAGAAATTTCTGTTGATTTTCAAGAGAAATCGGTTATCGTCGGGATATTAGTAATTTTAAGTAAATGTGGCGTTTTATCTCGGACTTTTTAATACATGTAGAAAGTTTAGATAATTCTCCACACGCTTGCATCATATTTGTAGCTAGAAATGTTAATTTTATGGTATGGTATAAAAACGATTCTGAAAATGGCGATTTTTTTCGGTTTCAGACACTTGCCAAAAAGTAATCCCTTTTTATTTACCGCGGAAGGTCTCAAATTTTAAAACCAACGCACAATTTGGACTTGACTATCCTACTGTTGTGAATTTATTTAAAACAAGACAAGCGCCGGCGAGGTAAAATATATTTGTCGGGTTAATATGGTTCATTGATTTTTGACAGTGTTTCAGAATTATACACATATAACAGTTTTTGTCATAAGAATTCTCTTTAAAACCTTTTTTGTACTTCAATGCATGTCTGTATACAATAATGATATATTATGTGTGGACAATAAAATCACCAATAACTGCGTTATGTGATTTAAACAATGACATGTGTAATGTCATGTGAACTGTTCCGGAAAATTGCTGGGTTGATCCGTTTTCGGATCCAGGGTACGGTTTGAATATGATTCGTTTTTTCTTCATCCATAATGTAATTCTACCCGCGTTAGATATAAGAAATATTCACTAAATAAGAGTGGGTTGAATATAAATAAGCATAACTCACCAAAGTAGATCTTTAAGTCTGTGTACGTCTGAACAGCTCTCTAGATGGTACCAAACTGCGCTGTGTGTGGCGGGAGTTCGTCACACTTCGTCACTTCCGGAAGTAGTCTTCTTGTTCCTGTTCGGAAGTACCTCAGCCGTCACAACACTCCTCCCCACTTTATCTTGAAGGTCCTGTTTTAGGGTGAATGTTGTGAGGACTGCACTCTGATGGAGAACACTAGTACCTTCCATAAATGACTAATCCGGTAATTTCCAGTGTAAGTTGAGTCAAAATACCAAATGATACAACTAGCTGCCAGCCCGTTGATCATTTGAATATTGACATAATCCGGTTGAATACACAACTAGCTGCCAGCCCGTTGGTATTCTTTAATGGTCCAAACGAATCCACTAGCTAACAGCCCGTTAAAATTCTATCTGGATCCTTGTAATAGTGAAAACTTTCCGGATGAATCTGCCAGACTCGAATCCTTCAAGCATTTCACTAATGTTCCTGGGACTGGTAAAGCCGTTGGCCATTCACCATGGTTACTTCCAGGATATGTTCTGCTGACACTCCCCGATACTCGGCTAGTATTCTGGCAACTGGATACACCAAACCGGGTACCGAGACCTGCATTCCTGGGGGCGCAAAATATGGTGCGTCTGTTTCCAGAAGTAGTCGGCTTTCCTCAATGGAACGGATCACTGAGATCTGGTTCTCCGAGAACCTCCGGATAAGGCTAGTAAATCCAAAGTAAGTTCTCGGAAATGCCTCCAACCACCTCTGCAACACATATTCATTCCCGGTGAAACAATGTAAATGAATGGGATGATGGCGCTGACGGCCTTCCGTAAATAGTGCAATAATAACAAATACACTTCTGTGCCGCAGTCTCCTTTCATTCCTCGGCAATGTATCACCAGGACATGACTATCCCTCAGCAATGGCAGAACTTCCTGGAGTAGGTTAAGCTGCAGGTGCCAAAATTCCGTAGGCTCAGTATGGTCAAGTCCAATTTCACCCAGGGCCACCACTCTTGGACAATCCAATAACACTCTCAGTTCACTCAGGTAATCCTGAATGGACTGGCGCTTATACCCTGCGTGTCTAGGATGAAATCCAACTGCAACCATCTGTCCTACCGGAAGATCCATGAGACGTCTGGATGATGGGTATGTCTTGGGATCACAGTACACCTGCACTCCACCGACCATCTGGGTTTTGTCTTCTGGCTTTATTGGAACATGATTCCACACATCCTGGATAGATCCACTACGTGAAATTCCCAAATCCCTAAGAACTCGATCCAAATGAAAGTGTGAGAATGAAATCCAACTGCAACCATCTGTCCTACCGGAAGATCCATGAGACGTCTGGATGATGGGTATGTCTTGGGATCACAGTACACCTGCACTCCACCGACCATCTGGGTTTTGTCTTCTGGCTTTATTGGAACATGATTCCACACATCCTGGATAGATCCACTACGTGAAATTCCCAAATCCCTAAGAACTCGATCCAAATGAAAGTGTGAGTCAAAAACCTCCGGGTAACTGGGTTCTGGCTCAACCACTTCTGCGATTCTTTCGAATTCCTCGAATCCTTCAGGAACTTGGAATCTATTGATCCAGTAAACCCTGTCCTCCTCCTCCAAGCAGGCAGCTAACAGTAAAAGGACTCTCCAATGGACTAAAACACCAGGAGAATTTACTGGATACATAGTAAATCTATCCGGAACTGGAAGATGGTGGTAATCACACATTCTGGCCATCATTTCCATCTGCCTTGGACTAATTGATGTGTTGTCCATTGCGTTCAGCATATGTTGCTGGTCGACAAACCGCATCAACTCCTCCAAAGAAGCTGGGATCACCTGTAGCCAGCGTGCCACTTGTTTTAATGCCATAGTCCGACTTCTTAGGATATCTGGTTCGGTTGCCGGTAACTGCTCCCGAAACACTGGTGGGATATGACAATTGAAGGCGTGGGATTTCGCATATGTGAAAGAGCTGGTACATCCCTCCACACTGCACTTCCTATAGCGGATACGCTTTTCCTTCACCACCTTCTTCACCTCCCTTACTTTATCCATTTGAAGCTCGGACTTGGTTGGTACGTGCACTCTTCTTCCAGATTCCTGTGTAGTAATGGACAGTCTAGGGACATCTACCAAACCCGAGTTGCCAACCCTGGGCTTAGAGACAACTCTATCCATCCTGGGCACTTGAGAACCAGACTTACCCGAATCCGAGTTGTCAACCCTGGATTCGGATATCTGGATCTCCATGGGTTCTTCAGTCTGACGTTGTTCAGGTTCACGGCGATCATGACCATGAGACGGGCGACTTTTAGACGATTTGGAGTCTTCTTGGCGTTTCTTTGGCTCCTCCAGCCTCGGTCTAACCTCCCGTTCACGATATGGCGTGGATTTTGACGACCTATCACTGCGTCCTGAACTGGTCCGACTTCTCTCAGCCTGTCTTGATCTCTGTCCTGAAGATGAAGACGAGTTGCCAACCCGGTCATCAACTTCAGAACTATGTGGTCGGGACTTTTGTTGATCTTCCTTCTGTCCAGAAGTAGATGACGAGTTGTCAACCCTGTCATCAGCTTCCGAATGACGATATTTCTTAGTATCCCTCGTAGATGACGAGTTGTCAACCCTGTCATCTTTCTTGGGTTTTCTTTTGTTTCTTCTCTGCAGCCTTGGAGACCTCCTAGGACTTGATGTTTTGGATGGGGAGGGTGACTTCAACAAAAACTCTTCCTCCTCTTTAGAAAGGCCAACATCCAAAACTTCACCTTCCTTGGAGTGCTCCAAAATTTCCCCTTCATCCATTAAAGACTGCTCCTGTCTAGCTGGTGTACTGATGATGATGCAGATGCAGATGCAGAGGGATAGAAACGGATATCCCTCTGTCCAGCTAGCGGGTCATACTCTTTAGATTCCACAATCTTCAATGGAGGAAGCTCATCTAAATTGCTGCTAATCCATTCCCGACTGGCCAATTGAATCCTGTCTGCTGTATTGGATGCTTTCTTTAACCATGCTTTCCGGACAGACTTGGATTTGGTACGGACTACATCCACCATTCTTAGAATATCTACAAGTCTGTCCTGAGATCTGCCATGGTACTCAGTACAGAGATTCATACCTCAATATATTTATCCGCAGGCTGATAAACTTTGCCCTTAGCCAGATATTCATTAACTGTTCCCAGGAACTTTTTGCTATCAAATTTCTTTGCTGCCATCTCTAGTTCTATCTTAAATTACCTGAAATTAGGAATTGAACAACCAAGATTAGTAAAGTTCATATATTTTTTATCAGCATATTATATAAATCACTTACTTGATCCACTGACGAGTCAGTTATCTGGTCTGAGGAGTTAACAACTCAACACAGCCGATCTGGATAGCAATCTAAACTTTCTGCTTCTCTTGACATAGTCTGCATTTATATTTATCTATATCAAGTGCATCTGATGGACTGACGTCAACACAGGAACCATGATACCATTCTCCACAGTAATCACACTGGATCATGAATCGCCCATTCCAGGTCTTCCTGCAGAAACAGTAAACATCTTTATTTCCTGCAGCCTTATCTGTCTGGGGTTGATCCATAATCGGTGATTTCTTAGCATTCACTATCCAGGACGGTAACTTCCTGTCTCTGCATGGCATCATTCTATCGTGATTGACGACAAAGATTGCATTCTTCAATTTGATTCTGTATAAATATGCTGACAATTTTTTAACTATAATAGCAGGGCCTTTCCATGGTGAACTTAACTTTCTACATGTGCCTTTGGTGACTGCTGTGTCAAGTAGATAAACCACATCACCTTCAGCATATGGTCGTAGTAGAACTTTGAGATCATAATCTTTCTTCATTCTCTTGGTTGAAGATTTTAATGTTTGCCTCGCTGTTTCATGGGCCCTTTCCATACTCTTCAACATTTCTGCTACATATTCACCATAATCTTCTGTCAACTTTCCTTTAATGCCAGGGAACATCAGCTGAGCCGGTGTATTCACTTCTCTCCCCAACATTAAACGATTAGGAGAAAATCCAGTACTTCTGTTGACAGAAGCCCTGAGTGCCATCGCTATCTGTTGAATGTTTTTGTCCCAATTATGTTGCGATTTTCCAATAAAACACCTTACTGCATCCATGAGAGTTCTATTAAATCTTTCCACTTGGCCATTGGCTGACGGTCTGTAGGACGTGGTACGAGATTTGTGAATATCTAAAGCTCTACATAAGGCTTCAAATAATTTACCATCAAAGTTTCTGCCTTGATCCGAAAATAGTTGAAACGGAAATCCAAAGCGAGCAAAGAAGTTGTCAATGGCAGCTTTGGCAGCAACTTCGGCTTTCTGTGACGGTAATGGCACACACTCGATCCATTTTGTGAATTGGTCAACCATCATAAGGCAGTGTTGATTTCCTTCAGGTGTTTTAGGCAACGGACCCAGAAAATCGATATGCACTCGTTCCATTGGTGCTCCTGCTTGAAATTCAGTTAATGGAACTTTACCATATTGTTTGCTCTTTTTATTCCTGTTGCAAACATCACATGACAGCACATATGACTCTACTTCCTTTGACATTTTATACCAGAACATCTTTTCTTTTATTTTGGCCTTGGTTCTAGCTACACCCTGATGTCCGGATGTTGGTATATCATGGTGTAGTAATAAGACGGTCTCCTTTAAGCTCTCCGGAACTACTAATAATAGGTCTTGATCATCTACGGCCTCCTTTTTCCTGAACAATACCTGGTCTATCAAAATAAACATATCTCTGTTTATCCAGAAAAACTTAGCCGCAGGACTAGAGCGAAAAAGGTCTCCTTCATTAGGCTCAGTCTTATTTTTTAACCAGTCCAAAATCCATACTAAGTTCTGATCTTTGGCTTGTTCCTTCATTAATTCACTAAATGTGAACCCCCAACATGTCGTTTGAGTCGCTGAACTCTGTTTTGATGTTCTGGCAGAGCAAACACTGAGGCAGCTAATTTTACTGGATGGAGATGTCACAATGTCGAAATGTGCATTGCTACCACGCAATCCAGCAACATCCACTGTAATCATACTCTCCAGTAATTCTTTTACCGTATTTGTCAACTCAACTTCACTATCTGTATGTGTACCAGAAATAAGATTTGTCAAACCGTTATTTCCGTTACACACTTGAGTGGCATCCTGTTGGTTCACCAGTTCTGTTTTGCAGCATTTTGGGTTGTTGTTATCTACTGTGCTTGACTTAATTACTAAGCCCACCGCATCATCTACATCATCAGTAAATTTTGCCCATTGATTGTGAGCTCTGGTACAGTACGGGCAACCACCACACGGTAAATCTTTAGGTTGTATCCCAGCACATATTCTGAACATGGAGACAGCTCATCTGGAACTCTTGATAGAGAGTCTGCGTTCCCATGTTTAACTCCTGGTCGATGCTTAACTATCATATGGTACTGAGATAGTTCTTCAATCCACCGTGCTATTTGACCTTGTGGTTCCTTAAACCGTAGCAACCACGTCAAGCTGGAATGGTCTGTACGAACTGTAAACACTCTTCCCAGTAGATAATATCTGAACTGCCTGGTAAACCGCACTATCGCTAATAATTCTTTTCTAGTGGTGCAATATTTCCTTTGTTCTGGAGTTAGATTAAAACTACTGAACGATATAACTTTCTCAACTCCATCTTGAATTTGCAGAAGTTCTCCTCCAATTGCCGTATCTGAGGCATCTACGTCCAGGACAAACGGATCCGTATTATTCGGCAATGATAAAACTGGAGGGGACGTCAATGCAGTTTTAAGGGCTTCAAAAGAACTTTGCTCAATATCACCCCACTTAAAGCTATTTTTGCCAGTTAATCCATAAAGTGGTTGAGCTATCTCTGCAAAATTCTTTACAAACCCCGATGGTAATTGGCTAAACCAAGAAATCTTTCGACATCTTTGGAACACGTGGGAACTGGCCAATTCTGGACGGTCTCTGTATCTTTCTTCGCCATCGACAGAGTGTTTTTCCCCACAATCCTTCCCAAAAACTCTACTTCCTTCTGGAAAAACTCACATTTTCTTGGTTTGAGTTTTAAACCAAACTGCCTGAATCTGTCCAAAACCGCTGCTAAATTCTGTAAATGATCTTCGAATGATTTTCCCATCACCAACACGTCGTCAAGAAACGCTAAGACAGTTTTCCATGTTAATCCTCGCAAAATTAGATTA
Organism: Anadara kagoshimensis; assembly: GCA_021292105.1. Taxonomy (NCBI): domain Eukaryota; kingdom Metazoa; phylum Mollusca; class Bivalvia; order Arcoida; family Arcidae; genus Anadara; species Anadara kagoshimensis. The sequence continues at coordinate 39,863,724 of CM037863.1, read as the reverse complement.
ACTACTCTTGAAAATGTCGCAGGAGCGTTTGTTAGTCCAAACCCCATACGGACATGCTCATATAATCCAAATTTTGTGAGGAATGCTGTCTTCTTCCGGTCTTCTTCTTTTACTCTTACTTGCCAGTAAGCAGAGTTAGCATCTAGTTTAGAAAACCAGACATTTCCGGCTAACGTGTCTAAACAATCTTCTACTAGTGGCAATGGAAAAGTGTCCTTGACTGTGACATCATTCAAAGCGCGATAGTCTATACACCACCTTACTGATCCGTCTCGCTTCCTGATTAACACAGGTGAGGATGCCCATTCCGAGACAGATTCTTGAATGACACCTGCATCTAGCATTTTCTTCAGATGCGCTTCTTCCTCATCAACAAAACAGGCTGGGGTTCGACGCATGCGCTGTTTAATTGGTTTCGCAGTTCCAGTGTCAATCTCGTGTTCTATCTCTGTAAAATTGCCCAAATCAAAGTCATTTTCTGCAAAAACATCTGAATATTTACAGAGAACCTCGGCTAATTGATTCTGTTGATCTGTGTCGAGATGTTCTAAGGACTTATTATATACCGATTCCAGATGGTTAGGAATCTTTACAGAACATTCATTAACCGGATTGATGGTGCAAACACGATATTTATATGGATAATCTTTACTTGTTAAGACACTTTGAACTTCATATGCGTCAGCAATAATGGTATTTCCCTTGAACTTCTTATATGAATCTGTTGGATTGACAAGACAAACCACAGGTCTTTGTTGACTGGTACACAATGTTCCTGGCATAAGAACATCATGTTGCTGCAGTATTTGTCTTGGCTCCATACAGTAGTCATTTAGTTTTTTGTCCATTATGCCTTGAACCCTAACCACAGAATTTGGTGGAACCACAACTTTTCTAGTCAGTGAAACTTTGGCCACAGTCAGTTTATTATCAAGAAAGTTTGTCAATAATGGTATATGTTCACCGTTAATGATCAATGTATTAGATTGCATGTCAAGTAATACACCAAGATGATGCAACATGTCATGACCCAACAACATTTCATCACTAATGGGTGCCACATATAGTCTTTCATTAAACTTTTGTGAGCCAATTTGGACTAGTGCTGGCTTAATTACAAAACCCTTTAATGTGTTTTCTTTGTCGGCCATCTTCATTACTACATTCTTGACCTTTTCTGGCTTCATCTTCAGACTGTTGTATACTTCAGAAGATAAAATTGTTATTTCTGCACCAGAATCTATTCTTGCAGTAATGGTCTTCCCTCCAATAATTACTGGAACAAATGATGAACCGGCACGAACAACATTAATACTTTGTATGGCTCCATCATCTTCTGTTTGACAATTATTATGATCATGCGAGTTACCAACCCTACAATCACATAACAACTGACTTGTTGATGTCTTTAAAGCTGTGTCTTCTTTGGTCTGGCAGTTATCATCATGCGAGTTGTCAACCCTACAGTCACTTGATAACTGTTCTGTATCTTTATCTTCTTTTCTTTTTGCATCATTCGAGTTGCCAACCCAAAATGATGGTCTGGAACTATCAACTTCATGCGAGTGAACAACCCTGCATGCCGTTGACTGTGAATTCTCCGAACTATCAACACCACACGAGTTATCAACCCTGCATGTTGTTGAATCATCCTGAGAGTTCAAATTACTAATCCCAACAGTCTTCGGTAAACAGTTATCAACTTCATTCGAGTTGCCAACCCTGAAATCAATTGATTCCTGTTCCCTAGACAGTTGAGACTCTGGGTGATTATTTTCTTGTGCAACTTTCTCTAAATTTGTACTATTACCTGACTTTGTAAGATCACCTTTCAAATGCGAGTTATCAACTCTAGCATTTGAATTGGTCACCAGAGATGCTGATTCATTGACATTCACAACCACAGCTACACTTTTATCTTTCAAATGTGAATTGCCAACTCTAACATTTGAATTATTGACATGTTTCTTACCATTAGATAGTTCCAAATGCGAGTTACCAACTCCAGCATTTGAAACATCTATACTAGTAGCTGACATTAATTGATTGGGGGTGCTCGACTTGGACAGGCCATTTCTGTTACCGGGCTGATGAGAGTGGCCTCTATCTCCAGCCCTACCTAATTTAAAGGACTCTCTTTTGCAGCCTTAGCTGCATCCTTTTTGGCCCTCCATTTTAAATATAATGCACAATCCCTCTTTAAATGCCCTGGTTGTGTGCAAAAATAGCAGTTGATACTGCCTTGGCCTCCTTTGCCTCCACTGCTACTCCCCTCAGAGGCCTTTGCTATTTTTAAAGTTAGATTTTCAATGGCCTTGGCTAGCATCTGTTCCACTTTTGACTCCGTCAAACCAGTATCCTTCACCATATTAACGGAGTACTCTTCTCTGTTTTTTCGGGTGCTGCCTTCTTTTTTCTTTCCATCCACTGCCTGTGATATGTACTGGTGGTATCGTACAGCATCCAGTGCTTCCTGCATATCACGTGGATGCTCAAAACAGGCATGTTTTCCGGCATCCTTGTCCCAGCAGCCCTGACAAAATCTAGCAATGGCTTCCTTGGCACTATATGATTCCGGCAGGTCACGGAATGCTGTTGAAGCCAATGTTAGAACTCTGTCAGACCAGTCTTCAAGACTTTCATCCTGCTTCTGGTGGGCTTGTTGGAATTTCACCCGAGCCGTTTCCACTAACTGTTTCTCACCAAAACGGTATTCTAATTTTCTGATTAGATCAGAAAATGAACACTCGTTCAGTTTAGCAGTTACAGCAAAGAAATTGAGAGCTTTTCCCTCCAGGCTCCAAATTAAGTAGTCCCTGCTCTCAGAGTCAGTCCACCTCATAACATCCCTGTAGCTATCGAATTTCTGACGAAATGATAGCCAATTGGAGGATCCGTCATACTTTAAATTTTTTGGCATATGCTTTGGATCTCCTCTGGCTGGTACATTATGAGCGGCCATGTATTCCGGACTCCTGAAAACATGTCTACGGCTTGGCAACCTTGGAGATGGGGTACGCCGTCTGGTGTAGTGCATCTCTGGTTCTGGACTAATCGAGCGTCTTCAGGCTTTCTATAGATACTAGGGCTTGGTGACGGGGATCTATTGGCATATGATCTGTTTGAATGTCTGGGCCTTAGGGAAGAATTATATTTAGGCAAGCTTTGTCTAAAATATTTCTCTTCATCCTGTGTCTGGTGTCTAGTGACATTTTGGTATCTGCCCATTACCTCATCTTGTTCCCTGTCCTTGACCTGGTCTTGAATAAATTTTAATCTTTCTTCTGTTTCTTTCATTTTCCTGAAAGTACGGTCCAGGGAACTTTCATGAGACTGCAAACGAACAGGTGTTCTAACATCACGGCTTCTGGATCTGGAGGTATTAATTTCATCCTTTGTGATGTATTGTGCCACAGATCTACTGCTACTGTGCAGCACGTCGTCCACTTTCGCCCTCAACGCCTCGATCTCTTCCCTCATTTGGGCTGCATTTATGTCAGGCAGTTGCATAGGCTTACTTCTAGGGACCTCTGGTAATGTCATGGTTGATGAATGCAAGGGTATTGGCATCTTGAAATCAATCATGGCTATTACTTCTTTTGGCAAATCACCCAAAATTAAGCCCAAGTCATCCCTAGTTACCTTCCCATACCTTTCACGGAAACGTACAATCCTCTCGGCCTTCACCTTGCCAACACCTGGAATTACCCTTAAATCTTCAATAGGTGCTGTGTTGATGTTAATCTTTCCTTGTGTGGCCATGTTCTTAGTTTAGGATTAAACTTATTTGCTTTAAAGTGAGCTATGATCTGTCTTAAGATTAAGGATGAGTAGAACTCAAACTAAATCTAAAGTAAACTGGCTCAAGATAAATTATCTTAAGAAAACTGGCTTAAGATAAAATTTAAACAAACTTTATCTTAAGAAAACTGGCATAAAATACTGTCGCTTCAATACCTAGGCTTATCCACGACTGAATTCTATGAACTGTCTTATTTATTTCTGTCGAACCCGTGATAATTTTCAAGAAAATAATACGAGTTGTCAACTCAAGTATTTACTTTCTCTACAATTATACACTTTACTCTTATTAAATTTCTTTTGAAAGCTGACGAACTTCTTCCCGTCTGAGGAAAACAAATGGAGTCCTTGACCTTGGGTTAGTTGAGCGGGAGGGTCTCCTCAGTAAACAAAGAAATTCCTGCTAAAACTGGAAAAAGTTTATCCTCGTCGCCAATAATGTAATTCTACCCGCGTTAGATATAAGAAATATTCACTAAATAAGAGTGGGTTGAATATAAATAAGCATAACTCACCAAAGTAGATCTTTAAGTCTGTGTACGTCTGAACAGCTCTCTAGATGGTACCAAACTGCGCTGTGTGTGGCGGGAGTTCGTCACACTTCGTCACTTCCAGAAGTAGTCTTCTTGTTCCTGTTCGGAAGTACCTCAGCCGTCACAACATCCACGATGTTGGTGCTGAATGTTTATATTTCTTTATTTTCATGGTGTTTGACCCTGCACAGGGTAAGAAAATTGATTGATTGACATTATTGTATTATTATCGATTACGTTAAAGCTGTACTATTATTTAACAAGTTTAAACTGTTCATAATTTGAATCTTCTGGGAAAGTACCCGCAGGTCAAAGGTCACGTTATATACACGTGTTGGCTACTAGGTCCTACCTCGTACGATTGTACTCTATATTAGAATTTGTGAATACCATAATCTGTTGGTAGTGAACCTGTATATGCATCTCTTTTGCATAGTCACCCATTCCCGTTCAGTATGAGGTACGAATTCTCTCCCTCACGTTTACTTATGCATGTATTTTCTACGGAAACCCAAAAGTGCCACCTCACCTAGTGGTCGTTGTACGACTTGTATATCGACGGTGTCTCAGTAATGTTACAGTTTATGGTGGTTGTGAATTCACAACTTTATCTACAGTGGCTAATTTGTGCCGTGTTTATGAATCTAGTCTCGTTCTTCTCTATTTTTATAGCATATGTAAATGAGTGTTGTTGTGTGTAATTTCTTCAATCGTCTGAAACTGTTTTTGTTTGTATGTATTGCAGATTTCTACCCTCTCTGGAGGTTTATAATAAAGGATCATTGAAACTCAGGTTGTGATTCATTATAGTAGAAATCCTAGCACGAGTAACATCATGGAAGATAGCAGAAGTTTGAGACAGGCCAGAACACTCTCACATCATGGAAAGGAACTGTACAAGCAAGCAGTTGATCAATTCACATCTAAGTTGAGAGAGGAACACAGATATATTGACATTATTTTGGAAGATATGAGTAAACATTCCGTGATTAGTGAATCATTGGCTTATACATTCAAAGAAGATATCCTTAAGCATACAGACATATTTGATGATATGTCTGACGACTACATGAAGTATTTAACAGCACAAAGAAGTGAAGATAGTTTTGATCAGAAAGCAGCTCACAGTATCGAGACGATATCTGTACATAAAAAAGTTTCTGAAGCTCTTAAAAAACTTGATAGTATTCTTAAGGCTCCGGCCCTATGTGATGAGAATTTTTTTAATGTGAAAATTGAACCTAAATCAGACTTGGATGAAAATTTATGTCCAAAATCTTATGGACTCTACCATGTTATTCCACCACCCCCACAATTTGCTCAATCGCCAGCTGATGCTCATCAATTCCGCCTAAGAAGGCACCTTCAGTAAACAGTCAGTCTTGTAAATCCAAATCACTAAAAGCTAGTTCATTAATAGTTTGTCAGAGAATGAAAGTGGAATCAGCAAGGTCAAGAGTTAGATTCGCACAAGAAGAAGTTGAGTTATTGCGCAAACAGGCAGCAGCACAAGCAAGTTTAAAGCTTTTGAATCTAAAACGCGAAGTCGAAAAAGCCGAACATGAGTTACATATTATGACAGAAACGTTTGAGGAAGAATCGGTTTCCTCTGGAGTCGACGAACATGAAATACAAAAGCGAACCGCTGAGTTTATATTAGGAAACAGTGTTAAAAACGAAATGACAAATAATTATACTTCTCTGGGTTCAAATCTGAATATCCATGCACCTCCATTTGAGCCGTCTAAAACGCATATAAAGATGCCATCTCATGCGCAAGTTAACTTTCCGACACAAACAAACAATAACTTTGATTCATGTAAAGAACTTACTCAGTTTATTGTTAAAAAAGATCTTTTATTGTCCCGCTTGAGCAAGTATGACGACTCACCAGGGTATTTTTTGGCATGGAAAGCAAGCTTCCAAAATGTAATGCAGGATCTTGACGTTAATCCCTCTGAGGAAATCGATTTGTTAGTTAAGTGGCTTCGCTCCGAAAGTTCAAGGCACGCATTGAGCATACGTGCAGCGAATGCGGCAAATCCATCTATCGGTGTTGCCAGATTATGGGCAAGACTTGATGACAGATATGGAAGCCCAGAGATAGTTGAAAGTTCTTTACGTAAGAAACTGTATGAATTTCCAAAAATTGGGAACCGAGATTACAAACGTTTATTTGATTTGGTTGACATTATATCCGAGATTGAAGCAGTTAAGGAGAATCCGCGATACATGACATTGTTTAGCGTGTACGATTCCTCTGCTGGTGTAAATCCAATCGCTGCTAAGCTTCCTTTTGGATTACAGGAGAAGTGGACTGTCGAAGCAACGCGTTATAAAGTAGAGCACAATATGGTCTACCCCCCATTTTCTGTCTTTGTGAAATTCATGCACAGAATGGCTAAGATGAAAAATGATCCAAGTTTTTTCTATGAAGACTCTAAAGAGACCAAAGCATATGTTACACCACAAAATCGTCACAGGAATCCGAGAGCAGTTCACTTGTCGTGTGCGCGAACAGAAATGACAAAGCAAACTAAGTTTTCTGATGATAAAAGTGAAAACCCTGGAATTATTTGTCCTTTACATGGGACAAGTCACACACTAAATAACTGTCGTGGATTCCGTACTAAACCAATTTCTGAACGCAAAGAGTTTCTTAAAAAGCAAGGGTTGTGTTTTCGTTGTTGTGGCCAGAGAAAACACCTGCGAAAGGACTGCAAAGAGCTTTTAAAATGTGGTGTATGCCAGAGCCGTGAACATCCATCTGCTTTGCATGTAGACTTGGAAACAAAGCGAGTAAATGCCCCTCCCGCAGCTATTCATGAGGGGGAGGAATCGCAAACAGAGGTGCGAACCTCTTGTACAGAAATATGTGGTCAAACTTATGGAACGGGCAAGTCATGCTCTAAGATTTTGCTTGTTAAGGTGTACCCATCCGGAAATCCCCAGTTAGCTAAAAAGATGTACACCTTGATTGACGATCAAAGTAATCGTTCATTAGTAACTTCAAATTTCATTCACATGTTTGGGGAGAAAGGTCCCGAGACTCAATACATTTTATCTTCTTGCGCTGGGAAGTGTATGGTTACTGGGCGTTTAGCAGCTAACTATATAATTGAGTCATTGGATGGTTCATGTGTTCTAAATTTACCTACGTTGATTGAATGTAATGATATACCAAACAATAGACATGAAATTGCTTCTCCCAGCATAGCTCAACAGTATGCACATTTATTAGATATTGCCTCGTTTATCCCAGAAATCGATCAGAATGCTCAAATCGACTTGTTGATAGGTAGAGACTTGATTGCAGCACACCATGTACTAGACCACCGTATTGGTACAGGTCAATTGCCTTACGCGCAAAAACTACCATTGGGTTGGACAATAGTTGGTGAAGTTTGTCTAGGGAAAACACACCCACCAGCATACGTTAGTGTCAACAAAACTAGTATTTTAAGTAATGGTCGTACCACCTTATTTGAACCCTGTCCAAATGAACTGCTGATAGATACTAAAAGTAACATTTTTCATACAACAGACAAAGACGAGAGCATTGGGTCATCAATTGAGGATGATATCTTCATTAACTGTATGAAAAAAGTTTTCATAGAGATTGTGACGGATATTGGAGTGCCCCACTTCCGTTTCGTGAAGGTCGCACAGTTTTGGCAAACAACCGAAATATGGCACTCAAAAGAGCAAAATCCTTTGATTACAGCTTAAAAACAAACCCGGTAAAAAAAGAGCATGTTGTTCAATTTATGAAAAAAATCATTGATAATAACCATGCCGAGATAGCACCGCCACTCGAATCGTCTTCTGAGTGCTGGTACCTACCCATGTTCGGGGTGTACCACCCTAAAAAACCGGACAGTGTAAGGGTAGTATTTGACGCTTCAGCTGTGTACAATGGAAATTCACTGAATAAAGCTTTATTGACAGGTCCGGATCTCACAAACAGCTTATTGGGTATTCTATTACGTTTCCGGAAGGAAGCCGTTGCTGTAACTGCTGACGTTGAGCAGATGTTTTACAATTTTAAGGTAGATGAACATCACAGAAATTATCTCAGATTTATTTGGCATGCTGACAACGATATTCAGAAACCACTAGTTGATTATCGCATGAGAGTGCATGTATTTGGAAATTGCCCATCACCCTCTGTAGCTACGTATGGGTTAAGAAATCGGTCGAAAATGCCGAGACAGATGTGAGGGATTTTGTGAACCAAAACTTTTATGTTGACGATGGTTTAGTGTCATGTCAGAGTGTCACGGAGGCAGTCGATTTAGTGAAAAGGACGCAAAGGGCACTAGCCCAAGGTGGTAATCTCCGGTTGCATAAAATAGCATCTAATAACAGAGATGTTTTGGACCAGTTTGATACCGATGATCTCGCAAAAAACCTCAAAAATTTGGATTTTGATATTGATGATTTACCTCTGCAACGTAGTCTGGGCATAGCTTGGGATATTAACACGGACAGTTTTACCTTTCAAGTCTCTGTGGATAACACTGGCAAACCTTTTTGCAAGCGTGCGGTTTTGTCAACAATAAATGGTCTCTTTGACCCTATTGGATTTGTGGCTCCAGTTGCAATTCGAGGAAAACTATTGCTTCGCGAAATGATGGCATCGGTCGGACACTTGGACTGGGATGAACCCTTACCCCATACTTACCTTGACCCATGGACTCATTGGGTAAATACCTTACTTCAGCTTAAACAGTGTTTTATTCCTCGCACATATAGCATGGTGTCATATGCGAAGTCACCCAAAAAAGAAGTGCATATTTTTTCAGATGCATCCAAAGACGCTATAGGCGCAGTTGCGTATTTACGGCTATTTGACTCTGATAATGTTACGGTTAGCTTTCTTCTAGGAAAAGCTAAAGTCGCACCATTCCATGGTAACACGATACCTAGGCTGGAACTCTGCGCTGCCGTTCTCGCTGCAGAATTGGCTGATCTCATCAAAGAGCACATGGGAATAGATTCTAGTGAAATGTTTTTCTACACTGATAGCAAAGTGGTTCTCGGTTATTTGAACAATGAATCGAGGCGATTTCACGTGTATGTTGGAAATCGGGTAAGAAGGGTTCGAATCTCATCCGATCCTAAAAGGTGGAAATATGTTGCTACCAATGAAAATCCTGCTGACATTGCAACCAGAGGAATACATCCAGTGGAGCTGCAAGATAGCATTTGGATTCGAGGACCTGATTTTCTGACAAACAAATTTGCAAACAATATTGAAGATGAACAGTATGAACTCGTTGATGAAATTTCCGACAAGGAACTTCGAGCTGATGTTGGTGTTGTTAAAACAAATACCGAACAATCCAGAAACTTGGGCATCCATAGATTTGAAAAGTACTCAAAATGGAGAGTTGTTTTGATTGCCGTCTCAAGTGTTTTGCACGGAAATGGACTCAACGTCCTAAGGTTACTCAACAAGAAGATCATGGATCCCCACACGAGTTAGAAGATGCTGAACAAGTCATACTTCGTGAAGTTCAGTTAGAGCATTTTACAAGTGAAATAGAATGCATTAAAAAAGGGAATCCTGTTTCTAACAGTAGTCTGATTTCACAGTTGTCACCGTTCTTGGACAGTAGAGGTATTTTGAGAGTTGGCGGTCGTTTGCAGAATTTCGATGATAGATCAGATACTAGTTTCCTTTCTAAACATCCAGTTATTTTGCCAAGTAACTGTCATATATCTGTTCTTATTGTCAGACATATACACGAAAAGGTATCTCACCAAGGAAGAACCATTACAGACGGAGCACTTCGTGCTGCAGGTTATTGGATTGTTGGAGGACGTCGTCTAGTGTCATCCGTAATTCACAAATGCTTCACTTGCAGAAGACTCCGTGGACGTTTTGTCTGGCAACAAATGGCAGATCTTCCCACGGATCGAATCACACCTTCACCGCCGTTCACATTCGTAGGTGTAGACACCTTTGGCCCTTGGCCAGTTGCGTTTCGACGAACTCGTGGAACGCATGTCAATCAGAAGAGGTGGGCTCTCTTATTTACATGTCTGGTCAGTAGGGCCATTCACATTGAAGCAATAGAAGAATTGAGTGGTGCCTCATTTATTAACGCATTACGTAGATTCATTGCGATTAGAGGACCAGTGAAGCAGTTCAGGTCAGATCGGGGTACCAATTTTGTTGGTGGTTCAGAGGAACTTAATATTGCGACAGAATTCGTTGAGAAGGACAGTGTAAAAAGGTATCTGTCTAACAATGACGTTACATGGACATTCAATCCCCCCCATGCTTCGCATATGGGCGGCGTTTGGGAACGAATGATAGGTGTATCAAGGAAAGTGTTGGATTCAATGTTATTGCGCAAAGGTATGAAACCTGTTACACATGAGGTACTGACGACCCTGCTAGCTGAGGTAACTGCAATTGTTAATGCTAGACCTCTTGTGCCAGTTTCAACAGACCCAGAATATCCTTGTGTGTTAAGTCCAGCGATGATTCTGACTCACAAATGTGACCGAGACAATTTGTCTATTCCGCAGTTTGGAAGTAAAGATTTATTGAAATCGCAGTGGAAACAAGTGCAAGTTTTAGCGGAAGAGTTCTGGGGTCGTTGGAAAAGCGAGTATTTGAATCGCCTTCAAATCCGTCAAAAGTGGAACAATACGTGTACGGACTTGAAAGAAGACGATGTCGTTCTTATGTGTGATCATGAATGTGCTCGAAACGTCTGGCCTATTGGAGTAATACAGCAAACCTTTCCGAGTGCTGATGAGAAAGTCAGGAAAGTTCAAGTTCGCATTGTTCGCGATGGAAAAGTTTTGAAATATGTCCGACCAATCAACGAACTGATACTGTTGGAAAGATCAGGGGAATTTGACTAATTAGTTGAATTACATTTTCGAACTTTTTGACTTGCGTGTTTTAATATCATATATCATTTTCGTTGGGGTTCAAACAAACCAATTTTTTTATTAGTGATTTCATAAATGAAATCAGAGGGGGAGTGTAATGTCATGTGAACTGTTCCGGAAAATTGCTGGGTTGATCCGTTTTCGGATCCAGGGTACGGTTTGAATATGATTCGTTTTTTCTTCATCCACGATGTTGGTGCTGAATGTTTATATTTCTTTATTTTCATGGTGTTTGACCCTGCACAGGGTAAGAAAATTGATTGATTGACATTATTGTATTATTATCGATTACGTTAAAGCTGTACTATTATTTAACAAGGTTAAACTGTTCATAATTTGAATCTTCTGGGAAAGTACCCGCAGGTCAAAGGTCACGTTATATACACGTGTTGGCTACTAGGTCCTACCTCGTACGATTGTACTCTATATTAGAATTTGTGAATACCATAATCTGTTGGTAGTGAACCTGTATATGCATCTCTTTTGCATAGTCACCCATTCCCGTTCAGTATGAGGTACGAATTCTCTCCCTCACGTTTACTTATGCATGTATTTTCTACGGAAACCCAAAAGTGCCACCTCACCTAGTGGTCGTTGTACGACTTGTATATCGACGGTGTCTCAGTAATGTTACAGTTTATGGTGGTTGTGAATTCACAACTTTATCTACAGTGGCTAATTTGTGCCGTGTTTATGAATCTAGTCTGTTCTTCTCTATTTTTATAGCATATGTAAATGAGTGTATGTTGTGTAATTTCTTCAATCGTCTGAAACTGTTTTTGTTTGTATGTATTGCAGATTTCTACCCTCTCTGGAGGTTTATAATAAAGGATCATTGAAACTCAGGTTGTGATTCATTATAACATGTGATTCATGTATGTCTTTTGATTTGAATAATGTGGAGTGAAGTAATGGGGATTTTTCTGTTGTTTTTATTTTCAAATAACTAGACCAAGATCCACATAAACTGATGTTATATAAAAATACGCTGGTGCCTCGAGGATATCACAAAATCATTAGGCAATAATGTTAATAATTGTGTATTATTTTCTTAATATACTATTGTCTAAATTTACTGCTAGTAAAACATTTCATATTTCTCAAAAACTAAGGTATACTCGCTCATGCAAAGTATTTTGGTCCTTCGGATTTCTTTTCAACATCTTGAAAAAAGATTTGTTTTCAATGCACTACTGATGAGATGAGGAATTGTATTCCGAAATGAACGTCTGGTGCCGTAAAATTAAAAATGGCATATGTAATCTTAAGCTTCATGAAGACGTTTTACAATTTGGCTAAAGGTTTATATCCGAATGCTTTAGCTTGAGTTGAGTTACGCAATTGTTATTAACGTCACAGTCAAGAATATTTCACTTATATCGAGATGTCTCCAGCTAAAGGCGAAAATGAAGAAATTTTGCCTGTGAGGTAGTTCAGCACATCTTGATCTGTCGTTTACCATTGTGGTAGCTCAGTTGTTAGAGTGCTCACTCCGTAAGTGGGAGGTCGTGGGTTTGAACATCGACCGTTCAGAACCAAGACTTGAAAATGAGTAGTGACTTTTTTTAATTATTGTTTTTTGAGAAGCACTCGACATAACGAAATCAAAGTCACGATTTTTTTAAAATGGGAACTTAAAAACGAGATTTTGTGTCACGGTAGGTACGATAGAGAACCCTGCTGTATAATGCCATCAGAGCAATGCAGAGGCAAAATTTATGCGTCTTCGCCTATAGCTGGCGAGCAACGTCTCGATATAAGTTAAATTTTCTTTACTGGGACGTTAAAAACCATTACACAACTGAACCCAACTCGTATTTTGATTAAGAGATTATGATTTCACTAATGTGTTTGACTTAATTTGTCCGTTTTCACAGTGTTTATTTTGCTTTGGAATCATGATATTGTTCAGCAATCAATTGACGTATCGCCGGCCACGCCCACAATGTTCCAACACTGACCGCCATTACGGTACTAAAGCAGCGTCACGGCAACTAATGCCGTTCTAGTGTCAGTGACGTCAGTAAACCGCACAATCATTCTTTTTGCTTGTAATTCAAGCATGTCGACCCTTTGTCGGAACATAGTGGGCGTGGCCGTCGATACTTCAATTGTCCAGGTAATCACTAATTCAGTTACTAGTGTTCTAGAAATTAATATACAATGTATAAAAATATAAGAATTGAATACAAATAGTCAGGTGATAAACCATTGCTGGTATTGATATTAATATTATTATTTTTATTTGAAAACACTTTTTACAATATATTTGTTCTGAAAATGGGGTTCGCCGCTGTACCACGTGATCAATACCTCTTAACGTTTGTGCGGAACATTTTGGAAAACGTCGACGTCACAAATTCCCGGAATAACGCTGTTTTTAACGGGAAAACGTCATATTGTGCGATTCCATGTCCATTTGAAACAAGCGTTTCGCAGACACGTTAGAAGGTATCACGTGGTACAGCGGCGAACCCCATTGATTTCTATCTGAACAATGATATATATTTAAATATTTTTTTCGTACTGATTAAGGAAGTTGGTCACTTTAATAATATCTTTTCAAAATCTTGGTAAATTATTTAAAAATGACAAAAGTTATATAAATGAATAGTTTAAGAACAAAACTTACTTCTAAAAAATATTTTATTTCGCGTTCTGATTGGTTGGTTAACGTTGTTTGATAACTGATATTTGACTTAATCATTTATGTATTTTTGTATTTTACTTGATTTAAAGGGATTAATATATTAAAAAATCAGCCCATCCAACAAAAAAATGTCCAGGGCATGAAAACAGTGTTCAGTAATGTCTTGTATAATGTCTAAATTGCATACAAACGAAAAGTAGGCACTCTATATAAAACAATATGTTGTTATCCTACAAGACGACAGACATTATGCCTGCGCTTGCTCAGCAGGTTTGAATTTCTGTTCTTCCGGAGGAAGTGACGGTACTTCATCGTCATCTTTATTGCTTGATCCATGTTTCAAAATCCGGGTAAATTCTTCGTAATCGAATTTTCCTTGTTTGATTGGAGCACCATGAAATAGGTCATCCACCATCTCCTCAGACCATCTATCACCCATAGACATCAGACACCTTGAGGTAATCGTCGTTGATGAAACCTAAAAAATTAACATTGGTATGATATGGAATTGAAATCACTTATATCGAGACGTCGCCAGCTATAGACGAATGTGAAGAAATTTTACCTGTGCGTTGCGCTGATGATGGCATTATACAACAGGGTTCTTTATTGTACCAAGCCTACCAAGACACGGGACCTCGTTTATTTTAAGTTCCAATCCGAAAGAACCGTGACTTTCATTTCGTATTGGTTGGCGAAAGAACAGTCACTACCCAGTGGCCACTTTCAAGTCTTGGGTTAGACTCGGTCGGGACTCGAACTCACGACCTTCCACTTACGGAGCAAGCACACTACCAACTGAGCTACCGCAGTGGTTTATAAATATACAATAACTACGCGATATAATGTATTAGTATATTGCTACAAAAATATCAATAAAAATCAAACATACTAATCCATATCCAAATCATAATCCAGAAGCAAAGTAAAAACTTTGAAACTGACAAGTTAGCTTAAACGCATGAAGTTCCAACAGCGAAGTGAGACCGGATGCTCCAAGAAGGTAAGAAATAATGACTTACTTATGCAAAACTTTATTAATTTACTTAATTTGAATATACTACAAAAATAACTTTGAATTTAAGGGGTTTTTGTACCTGTATTTTTGTCATCAAACATTGCAAAGGCGTTCCGAATGACATCTTCCGGATCCGTTCCATTTAGTTTTTCACCAAACAATGTCAGAAACATAGTGAAGTTGATTGGTCCAGGAGCTTCATGGATCATTTGTTCCAGGTAATCATTGGGCGGATCTTTTCCTAATGACACCATCATGTCCAACAAGTCGTCTTTGTCTATATAACCGTCTCTGTTTTGATCTATCATATTGAAAGCTTCCTTAAAAATGAATTATGAAGATTATAATCATTTTATGAAAAAAATTAAAATATTTTGACATTTTTTGCATGGTGTGCAATTGTCTTAGTTCAAGAAATATGTCAATGAAAAACAAACATACCTATCCATGTCTAAACTACAATCCCAAAGCAAAGTAAAAACTTTGAAGCTGGCAAAACAGGTCAAACACGTAAATTTCCATCAGGTAAGTGAAACCGGGTGCGTTGCAAGGTTGGGCACCTCCTGTTTAGCTAGCTACACCCATCACATGTGTAATCAAAATTATTTATATATTCAGGCGTGCAATTGTCTTAGTTTAAGAAACATGTCAATCAAAAACAAACAAACCTATCCATGTACAAACCACAATCCCAAAGCAAAGTAAAAACGTTGAAGCTGGCAAATAATTGTTTAAATTTCCTGCAAGTAAAAATTTGAAATTTCTCAAAAAATAAGGTATACTCCCTTATGCAAAGTATTTCCTTAGCTTAATTTGGTAAAATATATTTTGGTCCTTTGGGTAGCTATTCAACGTCTTCAAAATAATTTTGGTTTCATAATTTTGGTCAAAGCACTACTTATGAGGAATTGTATTCCGAAACACCGTCTAGCGCTTTAAAATTAAAACTGGTATGATATGTAATTACAACACGAGAGAGGCTAGGTGTTTTAGAAGGGTAAGCACCTCCTGTTTGGCTAGCTACACCCACCACGTGTGTAATCAAAATTATTTATATATCCAGGGTAAACCTCCAACGGGGAAGTGAATTTATGCACATCTGTTTATCTAGCTATATGATCCACGTATGTAAATTTGAAGAACATGAAACTATGGGACGTCAAATATATTTTGGATGCAGAGACGGCAATAAAAAAATTTCTACGAAAGACAAAGAGTTCATGGGACGATAAAATATGAATGTCTTTTTACTTTTGAACGTAAGTTGACAATAAGCAAGAGTCGTGAATTTGTATAACATAGAATATCCAAAAACAAAGAGACATACGTGCAAGACGCCAAGAATAGCAAAGAATAAAAGATGCAGAGTTGTGGTGTTTTTCGGCCTAGTAAAGATAAGTTTACATATTATTTAAAACGATCAGTTCTGAGTTACGGAAAAATGTAGTGTAATAAAACTAACAAGTAAGCGAATTGAAAAACTTCCCCAACCTAGGAGGATCTACTCGAGTGGAAAGTAATCCCAGCGGCGACGAGAGGCCGCGACTGTGATCAGTTAGCCTGAGACTTGGACCATTCAGCCAAACAGTGATTCCTTTATTTATACCCTTCGTAAGTGAGGGAGTCGTGGGTTCGAACCCCTACCGGGTTTGAGTTTGATCAAAAACTTTATAGGGTGTAGTGACTGTTCATTCGATAAACATATTATGACATGAAAGTCACTGTTCTTTCGGATGTGAACTTAAAATAAACGATAGGCGTGTCACGATAAATAACCCTGCTGTATAATGCCATCAGCACCAAGCACAAGCAAAATTTCTGCATCTTTGCCTATAGCTGGCGACGTCTCGATATAAGTAAATATTCTTGACTCGGACGTTAAAGACATTACTCAACTCAACTCGACTCCTATATATATCCATAATATTTACAGTAAAACACGTTTATAATGAAACCCTGGGTATACTGTTATAAAAAGACTTATAAAGGAACAGTTAGATATTTGATTTCGTACTATGCATGTATTCAAACACTAAAGTGTGTTCGTGTTTGTTATAAAGATTTATATTGAGTAGAGGTTGGGCCCAATATTTGACTTCGTACTATCGATGTATTCGCTTTAAGCGTGTTCGTTATATACTGGTATATATAGACTTATATAGAAGAACAGTCAGGCCCAATATTTAACTTCGTACTATCCATGTATTTGTTGTAAGTCTGTTAAACTGGTATAAATAGACTTATATAGAGAAGTAGTCGGGCCCAATATTTGACTTCGTACTATCCATGTATTCGTTGTAAGTCTGTTATACTGTTATAAATAGACTTATATAGAGAAGTAGCCAGGCCCAGTATTTGACTTTGTACTATCCATGTATTCGTTGTTACCCTGTTCGATATATACTTATATAGAGGAGCAGCCAGGCCCAATATTTAACTTCGTACTATCCATGTATTCGTTGTAAGTCTGTTATACTGTTATAAATAGACTTATATAGAGAAGTAGTCGAGCCCAGTATTTGACTTCGTACTATCCATGTATTCGCTTTAAGAGTGTTCGTTATATACTAGTATATATAGACTTATATAGAAGAACAGTCAGGCCCAATATTTAACTTCGTACTATCCATGTATTCGTTGTAAGTCTGTTATACTGTTATAAATAGACTTATATAAAGAAGTAGTCGGGCCCAATATTTGACTTCGTACTATTCATGTATTCGTTGTTACCCTGTTCGTTATACTTATATAGAGGAGCAGCCAGGCCCAATATTTGATTTCGTACTACCCATGTATTCGTTGTTACCCTGTTCGTTATACTTATATAGAGGAGCAGCCAGGCCCAATATTTGACTTCGTACTATCCATGTATTTGTTGTTACCCTGTTCGTTATACTTATATAGAGGAGCAGCCAGGCCCAATATTTGACTTCGTACTGTTCATGCATTCGTTGTTACCGTGTTCGTTATACTTATATAGAGGAGCAGCCAGGCCCAATATTTGACTTCGTACTATCCATGTATTCGTTGTTACCGTGTTCGTTATACTTATATAGAGGAGCAGCCAGGCCCAATATTTGACTTCGTACTATCCATGTATTCGTTGTTACCGTGTTCGTTATACTTATATAGAGGAGCAGCCAGGCCCAATATTTGACTTCGTACTATCCATGTATTCGTTGTTACCGTGTTCGTTATACTTATATAGAGGAGCAGCCAGCCCCAATATTTGTCTTCGTACTATCCATGTAGTTGTTGTTACCGTGTTCGTTATACTTATATAGAGGAGCAGCCAGGCCCAATATTTGACTTCGTACTATCCATGTATTCGTTGTTACCGTGTTCGTTATACTTATATAGAGGAGCAGCCAGGCCCAATATTTGACTTCGTACTATCCATGTATTCGTTGTTACCGTGTTCGTTATACTTATATAGAGGAGCAGCCAGCCCCAATATTTGACTTCGTATTATCCATGTATTCGTTGTTACCGTGTTCGTTATACTTATATAGAGGAACAGCCAGGCCCAATATTTGACTTCGTACTATCCATGTATTCGTTGTTACCGTGTTCGTTATACTTATATAGAGGAGCAGCCAGGCCCAATATTTGACTTCGTACTATCCATGTATTCGTTGTTACCGTGTTCGTTATACTTATATAGAGGAGCAGCCAGCCCCAATATTTGACTTCGTATTATCCATGTATTCGTTGTTACCGTGTTCGTTATACTTATATAGAGGAGCAGCCAGGCCCAATATTTGACTTCGTACTATCCATGTATTCGTTGTTACCCTGTTCGTTTTACTTATATAGAGAAGCAGCCAGGCCCAGTATTTGACTTTGTACTATCCATGTATTCGTTGTTACCCTGTTCGTTTTACTTATATAGAGAAGCAGCCAGGCCCAGTATTTGACTTTGTACTAGATATTCATTTATTTGCTGTACGCTTGTTTGTTATACTTAAATAGAGCAACAGCCGGGCCCAGTATTTCATATTGTCCATGTATTCGGTTTCAGCGTGTTGTTATATTCGCGTTTTCCTGTATAAGAGTTGTACCTACCTTATATTCTTGGATCTGTGCTTGATTAAACATAGCAAATATATTGGAAGTAAGACGTTGTGTACGTCCCTTCTGTTTCTTCTTCGTTTTTCTGGTCGACATGATGGTGCTGTCTTTATCTAAAACACTAAAACATATACAAAAATATTGAATTGCCAAAAAAAAGTTATTACAAAGTACAGTACAGACCTGTCGAAAGTTTACAGTCAGCTAACGAATAAGTGCCGAATCGGCAGCTCATCTTCGTTCCTCGTTAGCTTTACGTATCTTGACAATCTCTCTGTAGCTGTTATCTCTGTCTTGGCAGCTTTTCGTTAGCTCCATGTTAAACTTTCGACAGGCCTGTACTGTGCACTTAGCCAAAATGTCTTAAAGATATGACGGGTCGTGGGTTCGATACCCGGTCGCTGTCTGACTAAGACTGTTGTTCAGCCAAGCACTTGGCATATAGTCATAAAAATCACAGGGTCTTTCGCAGGAGATATCTCGTATCACGGCAAGTGTGATACATTAGACAACCCTCCCTGCACATTGCCCTGAGCGCACTCCAAAGGTGGACATTTCTGCTAC
>CM037863.1:39724175-39841675 GCA_021292105.1 Anadara kagoshimensis | reverse complement strand
TTCTTTCATGAATCCATAACATTCTGATTCAATTAGTTAAGCATCTAGCTTTTTTCAAACATCTTCAATTATTTCGGTATTTTGAATTCACCTGTTGTTATTTATGCCAGATACGTGTTAATGATTTACTTACAAACTGAATTCAGCAGCATTTACGGATAATATTTTATCTTATAATTTTCAACATAATTTTTAATAGCTAATAATTTTTGGAACAATTTTTAACTCCACTAAACATGTTCTTCCCCAAAAGAATCATACACAAACACACTATCACAATCCAGAAGCAAAGTAAAAACTTTGAAACTGACAAGTTGGGATACCGGATCGGACCGGGGTGGAAATGATCGAATCGTCACCGGGTCCTGATCGGCTCCTCGGGATTTTAAGTTATATTATTAAATGTGTTCTGTCAGTGCAAATAGCAAAATTATGTGCTAAAATTAAATTGTTTCTTTTTTTCCAGGACCCTGTTGTTCTAAGCTATTTTAGTTCAATCAATGATGTTAACACAAATTAAAAACATATCAAAAAATAAATAAATAAATAAATAAATCAACGTATTATTATGGCATTGATAATTTTAAAACGATGTGCTTTAGTTTGATAAAAATTCATTCATTTGTGATAATCTGAACATTAATTTCAAATTATTACTGAAATGTTGCAAAATTTAAATTTGGACCTATTAATTGATTAAACTAATCAGGATTCGAACAACTGGCCCAATATTTTTGAGGCCGATTCGGTACTGAATTCAGTACACGTCGGGTCGGAATTTCAGATATATTGTCGTATATGATATATTTCTAGGGACCTCAGATGTATTGGCGAGAGGACACACCCTAACACATTGTGGGCATGGCCGGAGATCCGTCAATTTATCACATACAGACGTTAATCTTATCAGTCTATGCTTGATATGATGATGTGTGACGATAGATCAATATGTTGGCAGGAAGCGTGTTAGGATGTGTCAATAATTGACGGATCAGCGAACAAGCCCACAATGATCCGACAAGGCTCGACATGCTTTCAAGATTAACACACCAAAAGAATGAAGACTCAACCTGAATTAAGCCATTACATGGCGTCACTGACACTAGTATGTCATTAGTTGTCGTGACAATTCTGTGGTACTGTGATTGCGGCCCGGAGTGTCGGAACATAAAACACATGCCCGGCAATACGTTAATTGGTACTAATATTTTGTTATATTTGTGTGTTAAACAACCGGCAGGTCTGTACTGTACGTATTTTAAAACAAGGGGACCACCGGATGATCATGTGCATTTAGAATAAGCGCAAGTGTTTCTGGGCTTTATTGGCGTCTTCTTACTATGCTTAAATATTTACAATTCTTTTATTTTTCCTTATGTGAAACAGATCAACAATGCAATCATCGTAGCCTTATGGAGATGCTCATCACGCGACATGACAGAGTTTGACTTCACAAACACAACCATTGTGTCAGCGGATATGGACGAAGTTCCACGTCTGTCACATCGAAGATGATTGGATAAAAGGCGAAACTTCACGTCTGTCACATCGAATATGATTAGATAAAAGGCGAAAATTCACGTCTGTCACATCAAAGATGATTGGATCAGAAGGCGGAAATTCGAATATGATGGGATAAAAATGTGAAGCTTTCCGTTTGTCAAAACCAAAACTGTTCCAACAAAATCATTTCTCAAACCAGCAAGTAATTTGAATGGCATCAAAACAAAAAACGCTAAAGTTTCTTATGTATTTAAAACATTGTAAATATAAGAATTGTAATTTTACTTTTTTCTGCCATGAGGTTTATGAACAGGCTGCAAATGGCGCAAATTTAATACGAAGAGCGTTTTCACTTCGTAAAATCAGCCTCTCAAAAACTTCATGTTAGAAATAAAGTTATATAGAGTAATACTTCCTATTCTAAAATGTGTCGCGGGTTTTAAGTATGTCAATTAATTTGTATGTGATATAACTTGGCACAATTAAACTTTAAAATTTTAGGGGAATTTACTAAAGACTTCGTCAAAAACCAGTCAATGAAATTCAGACAAAAGATTTTTTAAAAAGAAACCCACTGTAACAATGATATAGTGTATACTGTATAGATATACTGTGTTCGATTTGCCATGACATACTGAATTGTTATGGTTTTATTTTCTGCGGGGATTTCCCTAAAATATCTCTGCATATAGATGAACAACTTTGACCTGTCCGCTTGACCTTTCATTTAAATATTTAACACGGACCAAGTACATCTATGTATAGGGATCATAGATGTCTATATGTATACATCGTGAAATATACTCACATCAAAGAGTACACCTGTGCACTGTGCATGTATTAACTTGAATCTTAACAATACCCATGTATCGGGTGGATCCTCATATATGAATATTCCTAATGAAAGGTCAAGCGGACAGGTCAATGTTGTTTGCCTATACGTAAGTTAACTTGACTCGATGTAAATAAATAAATACGGTAAACATGAGTTATGCTTTAAATTCATCAGTACATGCACATGTACATATGCAGCTCAGTCTGTCAAACCGGGCACCCACTGGAGTTTGTTCGATTTTTACACGTAAGTAAATAAGTAACAACGCCCTATTTTGTATCATATCAATACAATGAAATGTCTTGTATCCCCATACCCCAGAACAGTAATCTAATTATACAGGATTAACACATGCGTTATATAATTGTTCATAAGGCTTAATCCAATATCTTTGAAAGTATGTATTTTTGAAATTACTGAGCTAAGTGCTCTTCCCCCTGCATTTGCTAAAGTGTCTGCAGTAACTTTATAATCAAGTTTTTCGTGAAAAATCACGCCAAGATATTTATAACTGTCTACATATGCTAAAGTATCTGGTCCAAGGTAAAATTTGTGTTTAGTCCTAGCAAGTCTTGCTTTTCTGAAATGCACAACGTTTGATTTTTCACAATTTACAATTAACCTCCATTTATTACACCAGTCATATAGATAATCTATCTTTGACTGCATACCAAATTCATTTTTGGACAGCAATACAATATCATCTGCATATAACAGTATACTTATATCCTGGTCACCTAAGTGTACACCCTTATGTAGGCCTTTGATTCCAACTGCTAAGTCATTTATGTACAATGAAAAAAGCGTAGGTGATAAGTTATCTCCTTGTCTAACGCCTTTCACACACGGGAACCAGTCAGTTTTATAGTCATTGACGCGCACACAAGATAGAGTGTCACTATATAAACATTTCAATGTGTTATACATGTTTTCATCTATACCATTTCTTTGTAGTTTATAGAGTAACATGTCGCGATCAACACAATCAAACGCCTTTTTAAGTCAATAAATGTTGCAAATGTAGACTTGCGATTCTTAACAACTGAGTTAAGTGTAAATACGTGATCGATGCATGCTTTATCTCTTCGAAATCCATTTTGTTCGTCGACAATTATATTACCGTCTTCTAAGAATGACTGGATTCTTTCATTCAAAACCGCACTGTACAATATCGCTACAACAGAAATCAAGCTAATACCACGATAATTTAACGGGATTATTGGATCAAGAGTTCGACTTTTTGGTATTGGACATATTATTGCCATTTTCCATTGAGATGGGACTTTTCCCGATTCGAAACACAATTGGAACAGTTTATAAATAGCGCGTATCGCCGTTTCGTTTTTTAACACTTCGTAATATATATCGTCAATTCCGGAAGCCTTACCTAATTTTGAGTTCAACACAGCTTTCTTTACTTCTTCTATAGAGATATTTGCATTTAATGTCTGATTACTATTATACAACGGTTCAGACATAATGTCCTCGAAATGATGTTTGTAATCTTTAATCTGGGAATAAAACACATCATCAGTATTGGTAATTGTATCACTATTGTATAAATTAGAAAATTCAGTCTTCCAATGATCTAATACAACATTTTCGTTGAAAGCCAGAAGGAAACCATATTTTGCAACCGAACTGATTTTTTTTTACACTAGAATCTGCCCCGAGTGGATTTGAGTTATAGTTCATTGTCACGGAATATGTCCCAAAACTTTATCGTTAAGAATCCCTCTGATCTGTAAAACGGCGGATTTTATCTCAAGGACTTTTGGGACATGAACAATGAGGTTGTTGAACCAGGAAGTTTGGAAAGGACGATCAAAGGATGTCCACAGAAAATATAAGGAAATGACCCAGTTTTCATGTACATGTAGAAATACTTTTCTGTTACCAGTGCTATCTTTGTTGACATGACACTTTAGAACATACTTTATTCTATAAATAAAAAGTAATTTTAACCAATATTTTATTCGTCCGAATTTTGACATCCATGAAATTTTCCTATGAGTCATTTCCTTATATTTTCCGTGGACATCTGTTGGAAAGGAGGACCAAGTTGTGGGTGATACAAAAGGCGCGTTAAGCTGGGGGCAGGGTAAACTCGTGTACATGTAATTTTCTGCAATCTGAGCAAATTACATCCATAATATCATGGACAAAAATAAAGAGTAGATTCCAGCACCCCGAGACCCCCTCCGAACACATTATAGGGCTGTCGAAAGTTTAACACTGACTTAACGAATCGACAGCCCATCTCGGTCACTCGTTAGTTATATATTGACAGCTTTTTGGCAGCTGCTATCTGTCGTTTTTTAAGCTTTTCTACCACTCGGCAGCCTAGCTTTAGAAGTGACTCTTTTTTATTATTTGCTTCATTGTTAAACATTCGACAAGTCTGTACACCACTGCAACGAAATTCTATACACGCATCAAACAGTACAATAACACATTGGTAATAAATACTTACCGATAGAGGCAAACAACATTGACCTGTCCGCTTGACCTTTCATTAGGAATATTGATATAGGAGGGTCCACCCAATACATTAGTAGTGATCAAAGTTAATACATAAAGGGTGTATATAGGTTTACTCTATGAGGTGACATTGACCTGTCCGCTTGACCTTTTATTTGGAACATTCATATAGGAGGATCCATACTGTTAAGATCCGAATTAATACATAAAGGGTGCATATAGGTTTACTCTCTGAGGTGAGTATATATCTCAGGCATGAAGATAAGCAGGGGCCACGTAGCCCATGGTTTCTAAAAATCAGTCTGGCCCCTAAATGTTTACATGTTTTAGCTATTCATCACTGTAAAAAGTGAATTGGGCACCTAACTCAAAATAGTTACGCTTTAACCCTGTATCCCATGATGTATACTAAATAAACACCTGTGTTGGCGTACTTGGTTCATGACAAATTTTTAAATAAAAGAGAAGTCAAGCAAACAAGTCAAAGTTGTTTACCTTTAGATGTATATAATATTATGTGTCGTATACTGAACATAAACTTTAAAATTTTAGGGGAATTTACTAAAAACTTCGTCAAAAACCAGTCAATGCAATTCAGACAAAAGATTTTTAAAAAAAAAAACCCACTGTAACAATGATATAATTTATACTGTATAGATTTTCCATGACATACTGAATTGAGGAATTTGAATGAATATAGGTTTAAGAAAAGATATGTCTTTCCAGATGGCCGACTATTTAGCTCATGCGTATATCTCAAAACGACAAAATAAAAACAAGACACAATTCAGGAAGTGGTTTCACTTTGAAAGACAAATAAGACAGGTAGGATTTTAATTTAACTTTAAATATTTTTATTAATTAATTTTTACACATGAGATAGAAACAATTATTATACCTTATTTAAAGGGACATCATGGGTCCCAACAAATTTAAAAAGGCCTTAAGAAATTCGTCAGGTTTGTTTCTTTGTGGACGTGTTATTCTCAATAACAGCTATGCTTTAGATGTAAACACGGATACAGATACGGTTTAGGTAATCGTGGAATAATTGAAAGAATGCCGTTTTAATGTGTCAACTAAGAACATTCTACTTTTATGGATACGTCACCAGCTTTAGGTGAAACGATAGAAACTTAAATTTTTGCAGTGCACTTAGGTCAATGTGCAGCGAGAGTTCATGATTTAATGTACAACGCCTGTCGTGACACACGAATTCAGTTGTACAGGTTTCTTTCGACGGACCCCTAGACTTTCACCTCTAAATGCCGAGCACTTGGTGAAAGAACAGTTACTACCTATTTTCAAGTCTTGATCAGATGCAACTCACAACATCCCACATACGGAGCGAGCACTCTACCAACTCAACTACCTTAGTAGTCAGGTAGGTTGGGGATTATCGTTGAATAAGACACTTTACTCTTAGCACATCTTTATCATTTATCCTTGGCAAAAAGAACTCAACTATAGTTTCTTAACAATGTGAACACGTGGGTGTAATTTCTTTAACCATAAAATAAAATAATACTTGTTGTGTATCTTCGAATATCAGCGTCGCCGACTCACTAGCTCATTCAGTCTACTATATACGCAACGTCACTCCTACTTGCACACATTGTGTTTATCGCCTTAAGAACATAAAACGTTTTAAAAATAAACTCCAATCTAAAACATTAAAGAATAGGATCTAATGAATATTTTTTTAATGGTGATACGCAATACAATGACGTTTAGTCATAATCTCTAACAGATCACAATATCGTCATACCGCTTGACCTCCCATTAGAAATGGTCATATAGAATCCACCCATTACATGGATAGTATTACTTCGGATTCAGAGTTTATATGTGAACAATGTTCGTGTATAGTGTTACTCATTAAATAGACAAAATCACATGCATTCCCTGTGTAAACATAAACAAACTCGTTCATGATAAATATTAAAATCAAAGGTCAAACTGACGGGTCAATGTTGTTTGCCTATAACTATACTTTTTTCCTGTTTTCGGTTTATTTCCATGAACTGATGAACTGTCTTAAAGACGACCAGTAAAATTTTATCACAATCATCACTCTTTAATTCTTTAATTGAACCTGTCTATAAGCACCATCAGACCCCATAAGGTCATCTTTACCAGTTTTATTAGATAACCTTCATAGATAAGTTTGGTTGTAATTATAATTTATAAACCCTAGAATAGACATCTATCTACAAACAAACCTGTCTATAATGACACTCAAGAGAAGCTGTTAGAGTGGTCTTAATATACAGGTGAAAAACATAAAACATATAGCAATTGGTACAAATTCTAGCCTTTAAGAGCATGTGACCCTTATATAGAAATTAACTTTAAGGCAGGTTTGACTGTATAAGATGTCTAATCATACTACTGACACATACTGAGTACAGACTGCAGACTTGTCACAAGTTTAACACTAAGCCAACGAATCAAATTAGCATCTCCACAGCTGTTTTGCCAACTGCTATATCTATCTCTCGGCAGCTTTACGGTCAATAACTACCAGCTTCATTTTCGGGCCACACGGCAGCCAAACTTCGACTCTTTTCGTTAGTTCCGTGTTAACATTTTAAGAGGTCTGCACTGTAGGTAATGGGATCAAACAAGCTATCTTTGGGTTTCATCCCTGCGAGCCCATGGATAGCAGAAGTGGCATGTTAGGCAGGCAATAAATTAGTCAACGACATACAATTAAAATAACATTATGTTATAGAATGGAGTGACGTACGGTGGCATAGTTGGGAAGACAAAGCATCAGATCAAAAGGATCCCATCGCTTTGGGTTCGACATCTATCTACTTCAAGCAAGAAAGGTTTTTAAATTCTTGTTGGCTTAGTAACAGTATAATGGAGCTGCGATGTTTGTTTGCGACATAGTAACACTATATTCTATTGTGGTAGCACGGTAAAGGCCATCATTAGTACGAACCATTGTGATAGATCAATCGGTAGAGTTCGCGTTCCATAAGTGGGAGGTCGTGACTTCGATTCCCGGCCGGGTCTGACGAATTCCCGTGTAACGATAGGCTTGGCACGATAAAAACCTTTCTGTATGTCATTTGCGCAACCCACCTTCTGCTGGCGACGTACCGATATAAAACACCATTACTCAACTCATCATTAGTACGCACTTATTCAAAGTTGAATACATGCACAAGACTCCTGCACCACTTTAACTTCTGTTTAAAATCCGTCTGATTAATATGAAAACTGTACCTAATAATTGCCACCAACTCATTTCAACATTGCCTTATATAATTATTTGCTTCGTTTCATTTGTATTACAAGTTGTCATATATGCACGCAACATTTTTTTTCTTGATAAATATGCGTTTAAGTATGAGAAAAATACAAAATTATGGGGGGATTGTATTTGTTGAGAGTTTTTCAAAATTTTAAATGCAAAACACAGATTTAGCAGAATCATGTTTCAACTATTTTATTCTTTAAAGATTGTCGGTATGTAATGATGTCGATATGACCAGTTTTAAACGTGGGTGGCAGGGGCTCTTAACTCAAGTTCGATGTGATGTGCCAAATAGTTTCTCCAACAAAACTGGAGGACAAAAATTGCCCCTGTAGACAATGCAACTCCGGAGGGGGGGTGTTGTGGAAATGGAAGTTTTTATTTTTGTTCTAATAACTTTCAGATGGCTCCACACTTTTAGGTCTCTAGGAAATTGCTATCCACCTCTCTTAAATCACAACAACATTATGGCGTTTCTGAAAATTGGTGTAAAAGAGCATGTGAAACAATGACCGGAATCGATAGTGGCTCCACCTCTGTCAACGGTCGCGACTTTGGAATTCGGTTGGTTGAATGTAGTTTAACGTCGCATTAGCAATTTTCAGCTATTTGCGACGCGACGAGACAATGTTTCTTATTTTTCTCAAGGATTAATGTAAATACAAGAATTTATGTGCTTGAGTTGCTTGCAAGTACATGTATATATAAGTGATTCCTTATACCGAGCTAATAGTGATAGGACACTTATTCACAATGTCGCAGATAGTAATCATTCCATTGGTTTGGTTAACAAGGCCGTCAGTAGATACATTGATTGATATTAATTATTTAATTAAATTGAATGATTGATTGATTGTCAATTGATAGATTAATTAATTAATTAATTTATTTATTTAAATATATTTATTGATTAATTAATTGATTGTCAGTTGGTAGATTAATTAATTAATTTATTTATTTTTTAAATATATTTATTGATTAATTAATTAATTGTCAGTCGGTAGATTAATTAATTAATTTATTTATTTATTAATTTATTTATTTAAATTTATTTAAATTTATTTAAAATGATAGTTTAATTGATTGATTTATTGAATGAATGAGGAATTTAGTCTAAGTATAATGTTTTACTTATATCGAGACGTCACCCGCTATAGGTCAAGTTACATATATTTTACCTTTGCAGTGCGCTTAGGGCTGTTTTTAACATGCCACACATGCCTCGTTGGTCCCCATGAATGCCACACATGCCTCGTTGGTCCCCATGAATGCCACACATGCCTCGTTGGTCCCTATGAATGCCACACATGCCTCGTTGGTCCCCATGAATGCCACACATGCCTCGTTGGTCCCCATGACTGTCAAGTTATTGGCCAAAGAACAGTTACCACATACATGCATTTTAAAGTTTTTATCACGTGAACACTCCGGCCGGGGTGTAAACTCACGACCTCCCACCTACGGAACGAGCACTCAGTAAATATAACAAACAACAAAGAAAGCCATTTCTTATCATAGATCCAAACCCAAAGTGGTCTGAAGGCCTATGTTTTAACCACTCAATATAATTAATCCTATTTTTAAAACAAACACATTTAACTATACATATTTTGTATGGTTGATTTTAAGTTCATTTGCATTTACGTAACTTGCGGTCAATCGGGATCGAGAATATAGCAATGGGACGTCACGGGTTTGAATGACTAATAGAATCTTACACCGGTAACAGAGTAAGACAGAGATATCTCAAACGAGGATGAATATTTTCCTGTCCAGAAGGAGCTTTAGCGAGTTCTGGACATTGAAAATATTCATCCGAGTTTGCGATTTCTCTGTCTTACCCTGTCACTGGTGTAGAATTCTTTTTCTTACACATTTGCAACATAAAACATGTTTGTAAACAAAAAATTGCATCAAATGTTCAGTTTTCATGCCTGCTGAAAATGACGTAATCAATTTTTGTTGACGTTCTCACGTAAAAAGATTATGACGTCATCAATTAAACGTGTGTAAGTGATTGTGACGTTGAAAATATTGTTGGTTGACTTCGGAACTTTTCTCATGTTATTCAGTCCTCCAAACGATAAATCTAGAGCAGGTATAACTACGCGGGAAATTCAGCATGTAGCCTGTCTCAACCCTAGGGTGAGACAAGGAAATGACACATGGGTAAAAACGCGGGATTTCCATGTCACAGGTGTGAGAAAACTTGTTATTGGCCACTCCTCTTTGACTGTGGCATTTTAACCTAAAAATGGTTTGTAGCAACTTCTAATGAAGTCCAAAAATTGAGGCTCCAGCCAAGAAGTAAAAAAAGGAGTCTAGTTTTGAGAAAAAAATTATTTTGTAATACTAAAAAAATTCTTGTCTGGAACTCTTATATTGGACTTTATTTTGCATTAAATTGTCAACGCCTAATGAAGTCCCGACTTCGTACGACGTTAGTCTTTCGACTCGTAATGAAGATTTTATTAGGCGTGGGACATTATTAGGAATTAATACAATTGTTTCGTATAACGTGGTTTTAGGATTTTATAATCAACACAAACAAAATATAATTTATTTTACAACCAGTTGTACATATATACGGCGGCGTTGAAGGGCCAAATGAAAAAAAATCTAATTTGTCCGAACGAATTACTATAAAAAAATCTAATTCGTACGAACGAATACTAATTCGTACGAACGATTCAACTAATTCGTACGAACGAATTACTGATTCGTCCGAACAATTAGTTAAATCGTTCGGACGAATTGGTTAAATCGATCGGACGAATTAGTAATTCGTTCGTACGAATTAGTTAAATCGTTCGGACGAATTAGTAATTCGTTCGTACGAATTAGTAATTGTTAATTCGTACGAATTGTTTAAATCGTTCGGACGAACTAGTTAAATCGTTCGGACGGATTAGTAATTCGTTCGGACGAATTAGTTAAATAGTTCGTACGAATTAGTAATTCGTTCGGACGAATTAGATTTTTTTTTTCATTTGACCCTTCCACTCCGCCGTACATATACCTTAAAAATCTTCCAATTGGTTCCCTATTGATATTCGTATAGATACACATACAGAACAGACCTGTCTAAAGTTTAACATTAAAATAACGAATTAGTGGCGTTTATGTCGTCCCTGCGTTATCTTTTTTGCAGCTGTTATCTATCTCTCAACAGTTTTTCGATCACCAGGTGTCCACACATCGGTCACTTGGTAGCCGAGCCTAGACAACTTTTTGTGAACTAGATGTGAAATTGTTGACAGGTCTGTACTGTAAACACGTAAACATAACCGTAAGTGATGTTAAAAACATGTTATATAATAACTTACACATTTTGAATCTCTTCAAATTCAAACAAAGCATGTTATGATGTTGCTATGGAAATGTATGCATATTTTGATAATACAATTATGAAGAAATGCATGGAATATATTAAAGTGAAAATATTGTCTTTAAAGATTTCTTATTAGACCAAAGCTATCAGTTCACAGATGGCGGAGAAGGATATCGAAGTACTCCCCCCCACCCCCCACCCCAAAAAAAAATCTCAAAAAAAGAAAGATCTGTCCAATTTGGTCTCAAACCAAAATCTCCACCGAACACTTTCAGACTTCGTTTTTTTATAAACATACAGTACAGACCTGTCGACTGTTTAACATCAAATTAACGTATTAGTTCCCAATCACATTTGGCCATGGGTTCTCGTTAGTTATATTATCTCGCCATCTATTCAAAATATATGTGCAATTTATCTCTCAATAATTTTTCGGTCTCTAGCTATAGAATTCGATGCTTCGAAATCAAAGTTTTATGTTCCAGTTTTAATCTGATAGTAATTTTAAAAATGACACCTTAAATTCCTGATATCTTGCAAATTAACAAAATTATACAGATTTAAAATTTTTCAAGATTTCAGTCAAGAAAAATCTTGGCTAAGGAATGATTTTGAAACCGGGACCAATCATTCTCAATTTTGATTACACACGTTGCAGGTGCAGCTAAATAAACATGATGCGTTTACCTCTCTGGAGCACCCGGTCTCACTTCCTTGGTGGAAGCTCATGTGTGTTACTCAATGTGCCAGTTCAAAGTTTAAATTTGCTTCGGGATTTTGATTTATGTTTATTTTTAGTTTCGTTGACTCGTTAAACTTTCGACAGGCCTATATTGTACCATATATTTAAACCATATATTTTATATTTATATATTTTGGACATTGTTTTTTACATTTTAGATTTACCAAATTTTTACTGATGTATAAAGACAAAGATGTTGCTGTTATCCTTCATTTATTTTGTTGTTGTGGCAAATGTCAAAACAGAATTGATACAAGTAATCTGTTAGAAAAGGAGATAGAAAGAATTGGGAATGATTGGCTTGGAGTAGCTGAGATGCAGGTAAGCTAATCTAGAATTGCCTCTTGAGCGCCAATTACCCCCCCCCCCTCGCCCAACGAATTAATGCGCGACCTTTACCTTTCCGATATGACCTTAGTTTAAGGTCATGAGACACCTTTGTACAGTAGTCTAAAGCAACTATGAGGTGTGGCTCGGACACGGTTTTACACGTTTAGATGGAGGGACAGACCACAAACATGTTTGCGTTTGTATAAAAATTGTCTATATGCACCACAAATACCTCCTAACACTTACTCATCGGGTCCCAGTTTCATAATCATTCCTCACTTAAGATTCCCCATTACTAAAATCTCGTAAAATTGTATATCTTAATAATTTGTTGCTTTTAGACCACAATGATATATAATTTTGACAATATATTTTTTAATGTTTCCGAAAAAATGATTCCCGGTAAAATTTGCTTCATTTAGGTACAGTAAAAGCTAAATTAAGTAACTGAGTTTCGTTTGTGAATGCACAGATTGTAAAAGAAATATCGTAGCTGAATTTTTTATAAACTTTATTATTTGTAATTTTAGAGGGAATATGACAAATTAACATACCAATCTAAACTATTAGATGGAAATAATATAGCCGACAAAGTAAGTTTCACTATCAAAGTTGTTGTTAATTATCTATCTATCTATCTATCTATCTATCTATCTATCTATCTATCTATCTATCTTTCTTTCTTTCTTTCTTTCTTTCTTTCTTTCTTCTCTAATAAGAAGTTCCTTAAATATTTGATGTTTGTACATTAAAAGTTTCCCTTCCTCAATTCGATTGGATATTTTCATCCAGTGATTGGTCACTGTGAAGTATTCAATACACCAGTGGACAATCCGGTAGCTCAGTTGCTAGAGTGCATGCTCAGTAAATGGGAGGTCTTGGGTTCGATTCCCAATCGGGTGTGACCCAAGAGTTGAAAGTAGGTAGTGACTGTTCTGTCGCAATGATAAGCACTCCGTATTACGAAACTTAAAATAAACGAGGCCCTGTTTTACGATATAGGCATGACACCTTATATTAAAGAACCCGGCTGTATAATGCCATCAGCGTAATGTACAGGCAAAATTTCTGCATGTTTGCCTATAAATGGCGACGTATCGATATAAGTAAAATATTATTGACTAGCTATAGGATGTTTAACACCATTACTCAACTCTTGATAGCAAACAGAATCTCGTCTCTTGTGCATGCGTTTTGATTCAGACTGGACCCTTGACATACCCATCAATGTTACACGTGAAAAGGACCAGGGGCAAATGAAAATTAATGTAAAAAGTGACTCGAATAATATCCTACATGTATTTATTTCAATTCAACTTATATTAGTGTTGAAATATTGAATAGCTATAGGATCCGAATATAGATATGGACATGAATATCATCCAGCTGAATTACAATTATTTTTTTTTATTTATTCAGAACGTATTTAGTTATTATAGAGCTATTACATTGCTGTATTATTAATTATACTTGCTATATTAATAATAATAATAATAATAATAATAATGATAACAATGTGTTTCAGTTTTCAAAGTTTTTACTTTGTCCTTTTTTTGGCATGCTTTTTGAAAATTATTATTACTATTATTATTATTTTTTTTATTTATTACGTGTTTAACTAAATTTGCCAGTTTTTAATGTTATTTATTTATTATTTATTTATTTATTTATTTATTTATTTATTTTTGTCTTATGATTTAAACATTATCATTATTATAGATTTCACAATCAATGTCACAGCGTTTCTCTGGAATTTTTGACGCATTAGAGAAATTAAAAGACGCAGTGGAACGAGATTATAGTTTATCTGAAAAAAACACGAGTCTTACCAAGTGTTGTCATGCCCAAGGAGTTACGTATGATACTCGGTTTAGGTCGATGGTAAGTCTTTTTTATGCATATAGTTTCCGCTTTGTCTGTTCGTCAGTTTCGTTCGTTTGTTCGTTTGTCCGTCCGTCATAATTTTTCCCGGAGCAAAACGCAAAAACTGTCAGAGATATCAACATGAAACTTAATGCTAAATAGATCTTGATAAGTGAAGTGCAGTGTAGAAGCACTCTATTTTACATAATTAAGGAGTTATTGCCCTTTGTTATCTTTAAAACTTAAAATTTTTACATGACACAAAAATGTAAGAGGTATCAATATGGAACATCATTGCTTTGTAGATCTTGATAAAGACAATTGCAGTGTTCAGGAACCGTAACTCTATTTTCCATAAGTTAGGAGTTATTACCCTTTGTTTTTAATACTTAAATCTTGTCCGGAGCATAACACACAAACTTAAAGAGATCAATGTGAAAATGGCTCTCGATAAGGAGATATACATTGTACAAAAACCATAACTCTTTTTTGCAGAATTTTAAGATTTATAGGCCTTTATTTTTTTTTTTCATACAAATTCATTTGAAAAAATACTGGTTAAAATAAGCCCTTTTGCAATTGCCTCTTATTCGGAAAGCATCAATTCTACCGAAATTATTGTTGTGGCTAATATATGCCTGATGACGTATCGATATAAGTGGAATTTTCTTGACTGGGACGTCTAATCCACCGATTCAACTTTCCACATTTAATTGTCTAATTATTTAAATGTATTTATTGCAACCCTTGGGAAAAATTGATTTCACAATTTTGGTTCAAGCACTTCTTATGAGGAATTTTTTTCGAAGCGACCGTCTAGTGCTGTAAAATTAACATTAAATTTGTAATATAAAGACACGTGCAAGAAATATTCGGACACTTTGTAAAATTTTACATTCAACAGTATAAAATTCATAGAAATTGACCAAGATTTTTTTTTTTTTTTTTTTTTTTTTTTTTTTTTTTTTTTTTTGATTTTTTTAAAAAAAATATATCGTTTTATATGAAACAAAGAAGGATTTTACAAAGTGTGTGAATACTTCTTGCATGTTTCTAAATATGTAAAATTTGTTATATTTTTTTATCAATGCAGACCAATTTTGATGAGGGATGTTACGCAAAACCTTCCAATATAGCCCCGGACGCCAAATACCCACCAAAATCAGTGATAGGTGTAATGAAAGAAAACTATAACAATAATAACAACATACTCTGGCAATATTTCGGAAGTGAAGATGGGACATACATAAACTACCCATCTGTAAAATTAAAGTAATGTGACTATGACCCTAGACTCAGGTATAGTTCCGTCTTTACTGTAGCATTTAGTGAACTACTGTATTTCCACAAATTTAGTGTCGTATTTAAAAAAAAAAACTCACAAAAATTTGTCAAAACTTTATACAAAATATACTGACCTAATAGGAAAAATATTTTTCATCTATGAAAAAGTGAACTTTATTCTGTACGTAGAACAATTTTTGAACTTTTTAACAAAACAACAGATATGCCTATGTCAAAATTATCCCTTTTGTACCTTTTTACTCGGAACAACCAAACCGTTTTGTCATAATTGGAATATTCATGATGATCACACCTGAAATAAAAAACAGAACAACAATGACCTACCTGACACTAAATGCCTTGATGTAATTTTGAATGAGACCCAATTGGTGTATAAACTCGATCAAATTTCCAAATTTTCCCCAAAATGTACAGGATAACTGAACAATAATGTTTTTAATTTGGTTAGGTTAGTGCAACTTAAATGCATTTTATTGATAATTTAATGGAAACGTTTTAAAATAATATAAATAAATAATAAAAACCATATTCACTCAATTAATGGAAATACAGTAGTTAAATGGGTTGACAATATGTTCGAGTTGACTGGAGTTTTTACATCCCAGTCAATCCCTTTACTAATATCGAGACAACAACTTCATAACTGGCGGAAGAAACTAGAATGGCCACACAAAACCAACGGCTTTCTTTGGCATTGGTAAATTCTCTTACACTAAAATCTGTCCATAATGAGATTCATCTCCTGTCAATACTAGAGCTGTTAAAAGCTTAAATACTAGTATATTCTTTTGGTTGAGACTCAAAACCGAGGTCACGTGTCTCATAGCACGCTAGAGACACCACTGTGGAGTTCGAAACGATAGGCAACAATATAATATTAATAGGTCCGCTAGAGAGGACGCTTGCAACTAAAAGCGATTGAAACAGACGGAGCAAAATAATTGATTTAAAAAATGTCGGACAATTTTATATCTAGATCTGTTAAATGATAGGTATCAATGTAGAGGGCTGGATTCGAACCCTGACCGGGTCTAAACAACACTTTATAAAAAGTAGATACTGTTCATTCGCCAAGCACTCAAAATTTAGAAAAAAAAGTCTCGAGATCCTGAAAAAAGCAAAAAAACTTTTCTACCGTGTGATGAAAGACATGTCATGCTAATAAAATCTTCATATACGTTATCTTAAGCGCAATGGAGAGGTAAAAATATTGGCCACTTCACTTCTAGCTGGTGACGACTCGATATGAAATATACTCTTGACTAGGCTAGGTAGTGAAAACAGTTCAATCAATCAATCAATCAATCAATCAATCAAATCAATCAATCAATCAATCAATCAATCAATCAATCAATCAAGCAATCAATCAACCAATCAATCAATCAATCAAGCAATCAATCAAGCAATGTATTAATCAATTTGAATACTTTAGGCCTTATTACGCTACTGGAGCGAGCCCAAAGCCCAAGGATGTAGTATTGACCATAGACACCTCCAACTCGATGAGCGGTAGGTACGGAGAAAGTAATCTGATGAACATAGCCAAAGAAGCCGCCATTACCGTTGTTAGGACACTAAATGCTAACGACAGGGTAATGTAATATAGAAATATAAATGATTATAGTTTTTATCGTGTTGAAATGTTTAACTCGGGCTCTCATTACTAACATAATAAAAGGATACCACTGCGGTAGCTCAGTTGGTAGAGTGCTGGCTCAATAAGTGGGAGATCGTGAGTTCGAACTTCGACCGGATTTGACCCAAGACTTGAAGTGGGTATTGACAGTTCTTTCTGCAAACACTTGGCAATACAAAATCGATGTCACGGTTGTTTCGGATTGGAGTTAAAATAGACGAGGGCCCATGCATGTCACGGTTACCTTGACAGGAGAAAAATAACTCTGCTGTATTATACAATCAGCGCATCGCACAGGCAAACTTTTTGTACCTTCGCCTATTGCTGGCGACGTCTCGATATCAAACAAATATTCTTGACTGGGACGTTTAACATTATTACTGAATTCTACTCAACTAACCAGAGGGTTCATTAGTGTCCGTTTAACTAGTACGAGTGAGGTTTTTTAATGAAATATATTTTTATATATAAAGGACCAAAAATATCTTTTTTTGTTTTTTTTATTTTGTTTATTTTTAAGTCAGATTGCTAAGAACATTTTTATGATTCGTTTCAAATCTGAGTCTTTACCACACCTACAGCAGAGGTTCATAATTATGTTTTCTAATGGAAGATCCAGGTCCTCTTGCCTTTTTTGAAGGTTCCAAAAAAGATTTCGAAATTCCAATAACATCATTGAAAGATTTATATACAATTATATTGTCATATAGAAGTGAACCAGTAACCGATTATTTTCTTCAAAGCGGAGATATAATTGACGTATCGCCTGCCACGCCCACAATGTTCCGACACTGACCGCCATCACGGTACCAAAGCAGCGTCACGGCAACTAATGACGTTCTAGTGTCAGTGACGTCATTAAACCGCACAATTCAGGCCGAGTTTTCATTCTTTTTGCGTGTAATTTAAGCATGATGACTCTTTGTCGGAACATAGAGGGCGTGGCCAGCGATACGTCAATTATTGTGAAACTGTACCCTGGTTTTGTTGCATTTTAACAGGTCGGAGTGGTTTCTTTCAATACCTATGCTCACACACCAACGGTAAAGAAATCTGCGTGTTACAGCAGTAAACTGGCTATAGCTACTTCAAACAACATGGACGAGGTTACAGATTATATCAACAGACTGAGCGGTTTCGGAGAGACAAACTACGAAGATGCTTTAATGAAATCGTTTAGTTATTTTAGCGAATCTAGTACAACGTTACACGGCGAAGATAGAGGTAAGCAATATACCGTTAACGTGTTTATTTTCGCGGTGTACTAATTTTTGCTGATTTTGCCGTCGTTTGTTTATCGCGCAAAAATACAGACTGACATTAATATTATGCTTATTGTGTTATAACGGATATTTGAAAAACGCGAAAATTATGCTATGAGTATATATATCTTAATTCCATATACCTCGAAAAAAATACATACGAAATTAAATACGTTTTACAGTAACATATATAACATGGGTTTTGTTTATTATATATAAAGTAAAATGCATGAAATGAAAAGTGGCATAAATTGGAAAACACGACTGATTGTTCAAGGTGTGCTTCATAATTGGGACATACCTTAATTCTGACACTTATGGAAGGCTACATTTGACAATATATGGCAAACACGATGACCCTAAATTTTTAATTGTCAATTTTCCTTTTCTATGCAGCAATAAACCTACTTCTGTTTAAAACACTTTTTGAGGACCTTGATAAGCCTAGGCTTGCAATATCGATGGATCAACAATTTATCTGTTATCAGCTTGCTTCGTTGTATAAAGTTCAATTATTGGGAACAAGCTCTACCATAGCGTATTAATTGGGAAACAAATACATCATAAACAGAACCAGGTATATTGCTGCATAGAAAAGGGAAGTTGACAATTAATGCACTATGGCTTACACCCACTACGAAAACTTAATAAAAATATATTGTTGACGAATAGATAATGCCTAGGCTTATCAAAACCTTTAACAATTGTATGACCGTCACCACAATGTTGTTTTAAGTATGATCCAAAATTACTTTGGATATATTTGACCTCCCATGGTTCTATCGTACTATTATTTTCATTTTAATCACATACGTAACGTAGATAGTTAGACAAAATATACATGCCCTTCCGGAACACCTGTCATTATTTCTTTGATGGAATTGCACCTGTTTGACTTAACTTTCAAATTTCAAAGTGTTTAAACAGGAGGTTCTTACCCTTCAGGTGCACCCGGCCCGACTTCACTGGTGAAAGTTCACGTGTCTTACCTGACTTGTCAAATATTACTTTGCTTATGGATAGTGATTTGGACATGAAACGGTATGTTTGTTTTGGATTTGACCTGCATAAATAGATTAACTTGGAATCGAAACTGAATTTAAATCAAATTGTTTGGCATGTCTAATATAGATTCAAACTATTTCAGAAATGATATATTTATTGAAAGTGATAATTTTAAGTAGCTTACGGTTCTTTAGCAAACCTCATTACCACAATTACTTTCAAAATTTATCATTGATTTTAAAATGACATGTTATACTTTAACAGAGAGGGTTATACTGTTCCTGACTGACGGTAAGAACGACAAAGGTGGTGACCCATTGGTTGTTATTAGGGATGAAAATCAAAAGCTGAACAACAGTGTGGTTATATTGACGTACGGGCTTGGTAATGGTAAGTAGATGTAACTATATTTGATTTAAATATACATTCTTAATTCTTTTTTACTAAATAGAGAGAGAGAGAGAGAGAGAGAGAGAGAGAGAGAGAGAGAGAGTTGCTTAAATAACTGACGTAAAGCACTGTAGAATCTATCCATATTTTATTTAAATATTCAGTTTTTTCTGTATGTATGTTTTGAAACTCCCTAACTCTTAGTTCTCAATTGTTCATCTACAAGAGAGAGAGAGAGAGAGAGAAAGAGATAGAGTCGGAGATAGAGAGAGCCTAAACCAACTTTTGGAAATCACTGTGTTTGTTACATAGGATATTTTATTAGTTTCACTTACTTGAGCAAAGATATAATCTAAAACAAACAAATTAATCGATGTTAAAATCACAATCCAGAAGTTAAATAAAAACTTTGGAACTGACACGTCAAGTTAGACACGTAAACCGTAAGCATAGTGCTCCCGAAGGGTAAGCACCTCATATAACGGACTGGTGATGAGAAACATCCACGCGCATCTGCGAACAGCATACACTAGAACATATGTGAGTTTACATGTTTGAAAAACCAAGCAAATGACGGTTTATTATACATGTATGCATAA
Source organism: Anadara kagoshimensis (assembly GCA_021292105.1). Taxonomy (NCBI): domain Eukaryota; kingdom Metazoa; phylum Mollusca; class Bivalvia; order Arcoida; family Arcidae; genus Anadara; species Anadara kagoshimensis. The sequence continues at coordinate 39,821,125 of CM037863.1, read as the reverse complement.
TACGACAACCAGGTTGTCTATATTTGGCAAGTAATATAAACGTCGTATGACATAATACAAAAACAAAATCTACATTAGGTGACAAAGGTCATCTACATACTAAGCTTTATCTTGTTTAATATAGTTTGTTGTCCAAAGTAGGGGTTTTGAATTCACTGTTTTTTATTCTTAATTATGTATTCTATTATTTCAGTTTACTACTTTGGATTTTTGTTGGTTTCTTGTTTTGGTTTACATTAGCCATTACCAATTACATATTCTAAAACTGAAAACTGTGTCACATATTTCCACGTTTCTTTTCTTTTAAGTTTCTGTATTGGCCTATTAAGCTAACTATTCAGGAGATACCTACCCTTTCAGAGCAAAACGCCTCTCTACCCTGGGCAGAAATTCATCCCCCTGTTTTCAGGATTTTACTTTTTTTGGGGATTGTGCTTTGAACATGGATTTGTGTTTGTATTGTTTATTGTTTTGTTATTGGTCACAATGGCTATTGTCGATGAAAATAATTATGTTAAGGGTCATCTAAATAGAAAAGGCCCGGTATGCTTAAATTACATACAAAAATAATGAAACTCGACCTGAAATGTGCAATTTAATGACGTCACTGACGCTTTTTTTGGTACCGTGATGGCGGCCAGTGTCGGAACGTAAAAGGCATGACCGGCGATACGCCAATTCTTATATGACTTAAATAAACAAAATGAAACAAACATTGTGAACTCTTTCTTCAGCAGTTAATTTTACTATTTAAAACACAAAAACGTCCATTGACATATTTTGGCTGTTGGGATTACCTCCATTGAAATAAACGATTTTATGAATGAAAATTACGTCACAATCATTATTGGCGACGTCTGTCAAAAGTTAAGTAAGAGAGTGCCTTGTTAAACGGACCAGCCATGGATCATTGTTTGTTATACCAACGCTAAATCTCGACATGTTTCATATGTAGAAAAACACAGGTTACTATACTTATTTTGCAAAGTTGAGATATCACGTGATTCTATTTCAGGCTTACCCAACGTTGCACTATCTCTACTTAGCAATATGTCACAACAAATTCTGAATAACAACAGTTATGGAGAAGTTAAGGTTTGTATGTTCATAAATACACGGGTGTCCATGCATTTATAAAATTGACGGATGGAATGTGGTTTTACATCCCAGTCAAGATGCTTTTATTTGTTTTTAAACCATCGCCGACTATAGGTGAAGTACTAGTTACAACACCACTCACATAAATAATTTATTTTAGCATCCGTTCAAAGTCGGACGTTTGTAATCAGTGGTCTCATACTAATGTAAGCAGGGTTCTCTCTCGACCTTTTAGAAAAAGATTGTCATATCTTATTTTTACAATCTTCAATTTCAAAACAAAAAATAAATACGTAATTCTTTGTATGTATTTTAAAACATTTATTTTTGATTTTGCCTCGACACCCACCGTCGGAAAATGAAGCGCCCACAACCATTTCCGAATTACAATCCAGAAGCATAAACGATAACAAAAAATAGTTCTTCCACTCGCAGTTAGTTTTATTTATACTACTTAAAAAAAATCAAAATTTCATGTTAAAACCACATGTACATTGATTAACTGTTGCACATGATAACACTTCTTATTGTTTTTAACCGTAAAAAGTTAACGTCAGAAGGTACTTTGTGGTTGTAGAGTATTCAAAGGCGGTGATGTGACGTAACAAGTTAATGACGTATTTACATGACGACGTCAATAATATCTATAGCACAATAACATACAATTGCTAAAAATGTTTCATAGAAGGAGAAACATTGACATCTGTAAATATTTGTGAAAAGAATACAATTGAAAAAGCATCATAATGGCCAAAACTCTGATAAGAATAGGTGATAAAAACAACTCCAAACAAATATTGTTTTTAAAGCTGAAGTGTCAAAAATTGTGAAAAAAGACAAAGTGATTGAGTGATTGTGAAAAAACCTTAAGATATTGAATCGTTAATGACCAAAAGAGAGAGCCCTGGAAAATTGTTATTCACTTGACGTTTTTATCCTTTTCGTTTGTTTAAAATATAATAGTCAAAACGATGGCAGAGGGCGTATTTGTTTTTCCCTCTCCCGATTCCTCTGCGCCAATCCTTGTAAGGGCCGTGTCTTAAGACTGACTCCTCTTGATGCAGTATGTAATGCATTTAGTTGACATAAATGGTTTGGTCATCTTCTAACTTTATGTACTTATATATTAAAATATGTATATACAATGTAGTATAAAGCATATAAATACATGTATACATTAAACTTTGATGGATTTTTTGACCGGGTTAGATTTAACCAATGTTTTAGTAAAGATTAGTACAGTTTTGACAGGTTTGGACAGAAGCTGCCATTAATTATCATCTTATTTTGAAGACTGTTCAATTTGTTGTATTATTTTATAAAAATGCAAGACAAACATGTTTATGATCCGTTTTGTGGGGATAGCAATGACGTTTCATTACACTTAGCACCTATTAATCTTAAGTATAATAGTTAAAGACAACTATATGGAATTTTTGTTACAGAAGGGAAGATTTAAACATATAACCAACCCCAATAACCTAAGAAAGGAGATGGGATCTTACTTCATTTTGCTGGGTCATCATCAGCAGTCGGAAGCCTCGTTCACAGTACCATATATAGACATATTTTCAAAGATAGGTAAGTAACGACGTTGTAATTTTACATCTCTGGACGGCCATTTCGGAATAAATTTCCTCATCAGTCGTCAATGGTGCTTGGAGTACCAAAATTGTAAGACCGAAATTGTCAAAGAAAGCATATCACAATGTAATTAATAAAAAAACAAACATGCTTATCCATGTACGAATCACAATCCATAAGCAAAGTAAAAACTTTGGAACTGACAAGTTAGGTTAGATACGTAAACTTCCACCAGGGAAGTGAGACCGGGTGCTCCGGAAGGGTAGGCAACTCCTGTTTAGCTAGCTACACCCGTCACGCGTGTATTCAAAATTGTATGAAAGGAACATGGAACTTTGTGACGTCAAATATATTCAGGGCAATCCTGGATACAGACACATCAAACTTATATTCTTTATCAAATGAGTTTTTCTGTATAGGATCCGGAACACCTAATATCATTTTCTTTGTTGGGGTCTATCTTAATTTTTTCAAAGTTTGGATCGTAAATTGGACATTGATTGTGTTATTAATAAACATGCTTTAAGTTTACAGCACTAGACGGCTGTTTCGGATTTAATTTTCCAACCAAAAAGAGTGAAATTTTGAGAAAGCTTTTTGGTACTTTTTTTGAACAGAGTCACTATGCCCGTGTGTGTTTGATATTGGCATTCAACATATGTTAAGTTCTTTGGACCTAATATTTATATTTTATTATATTATTATTATACCTTTTCCTTTATTTTAATTATGATTGCATACCTGACCGTTGACAAAGAGTTTTCAATTTATTTTTTGCATAGCCATTTGACCATTGATCGGTATGGGTTTGTTTGATTTGAAAATTGATTTTGAATATTTTTGTTACCTAAAATAATTAATAATCAGTTACTCTAAAACTACAGTCAAACCTGCTTAAAGGCCACCTCTGTATAAAAAGGTCACTTGCTTTTAAATGCAGGTGAAATTTTATATCAAGTCGCGAATAGCTAAAAAAATTGCTTATGCGACGTTAAACAACATTCATCCTCTTTATATATGTGTTTTGAACTTCTATAAAAGGGCCACCTGCCTATAAAGGCCACTTTAACTGGTCCCTTGAGATTACGTTAATAGACAGGTTTGACTGCAATGTTAAACTTGTACTCTGATGGAAGTTTACATTTTTAACTAAATTTACCAGTTTTGACTTTGCTTTTCGAATTGTGATTTGTTCATGAACAAGTATGTTTGATTTTTTTGTTTTGCTGATTTTTATATGTTAAACCATCAAGGAATAATATAAATGTAAACTTATTACATTATAAAGGTTTACTCACATCAGTGTGCTTACCTGCCTACCAAAGTGGAATTATTATTGGTGTCGCTTGCATAGATATCAAAATTAGTGACTTACAATCGGATATGAATTACACACAAGATGAAGTCACAACTTATACATTCCTGCTTGACGGATATGGCCGAACGTTAATTCATCCATTATTACCCCAGCCAAGGGGGATAACTGCTGACGTTGTATCGAGTTGGTATCAATCACTTTGAAAGATCTCTTACGAATAATATTGTCAGTGATATGAAAAGGTAATAAAGAAATTATAAAGAAACAAAATTGTGTATATTTATTTTTAAATAAGACGAACACTCATAAAAATATACACAAGACTCGAAGACTTACACATGAATCTGGAAATAAAACTTCGATTGCTATTCTCGGTTTCACCTTAAGGATTTCTACTTCCCTATTTAGATAAGGATTTTGTTAATTGATAGATCACCGGTCACGTCAACAATGTTCCGACAAATTCCCGGGATGCCTGCATACTCACAAAACGAATGAAAACTCGGTCTGAATTGTGTCATTTAATGACGTCAATGACACTAGTACGTCATTAGTTGCCGTGACGCTGCTTTGGTATCGTGATGGCGACCAGTGTCGGAACATAAAAGGTATGGCCGGTGATACGCAGATTATACCTTGGCCAACGGAGAACCAAAAAACCATGAAAAGTAATAATAAAACTTGAAAAATAACAATTATAGAATAATTATGATGATAAGCATACATCCAGTTGCTTTTCTGAACCTATGGCGAGTATGAGTTACTGATGGCAAAATAGTAACATCAACCTAGTATTAGGGAAGTTACTTTAGAATTTGAATGAGTACTAAAAGTTCGCTTATCCAAACGATGAGGTGGAACTACTTGTAAAATAATAGGGAATGGTTTATTTTCACATTCAATACTTTCATTTTATTTTGAATTAAAATCCCAAAATTTGCAATAAATGTATTGCATACTATTATATATATTGAACAATAATTAAAATAATTTATATATTTTATTAATATATATTATATATATTAATATTAATAATATGCCCTTGGTATAAAGATAAGCGTTAGAGCTTTAAAATTTTATAATTAGTTTTGTAATTCTATTAAAATCTCTTTATTTGAAGGGGAGTGAACGGGGATGTTAGTATAAAAACACAAAGAATATTACCTCGTGGATATATGGTAGAAGAATGAGAGTGTTGATTTGAAATCCCATTATACTTGGAAAAAGGTAGATCAATCTATAATTTGACATTTGGTTAAATCAACGATTACATTTGAAGACTATACGATTTATTTTTATGCATTTTTTTGGCATATGAATACTGTATGGGTCATAAACTCTTATTATGTAAAGTTAAACTATCCAATTACTTTATGGATCATTATTCTATTACATCATACATTATTTGATTGGCAAGCATTTCAACGGAAACGGCGTTTCGATCCTTTTTTAAAAAGGGTTTGGGTAATAGAAGTACATTTAATAAAATATACGGACTGATATTTACACTTAAGGTCGTATAGCGCAGGTAGCAGGCTGGCGTTATTTATACTTACGCATGTGCAATACCATAACTAATATCAGCTGTATATAGGCAAGGTTGTGGTCCCATGATCTTCAGTTGTGATCGCTGAAGTATATCGGTGTAATAATACATGAGATTACGTAAAGTAAACTGTCAAACTAAATGAAACCATTTAAGGTAAATTGATCTTTAAATGTAAAAAGGTTTGATTGCAACACGCGTCGCGACCGGTAATCAGAATTCTTGTATTTTTTTAAAAATGATACCAAATTTAAATTAATGCAAGCAATTTTTTCTTACTTTCCTCTAATATTTGATTTTATTTATTTATTATTATTATTATTGATGAGAACATAATAATTCATCTTTTAAAAGTATAAAATTTAAATCAATATAGATGTACTTGACTTGTTCATAGAAGAATTGTCAACAGGAATTAAAGAGCAACTACTTGATGAGTTGTGTTCGAACACCTAATTCATGTGAATTTTCGCTTTGATTGTTAATCTCCATACTCCAATAAGGCTGTGAACACGGGATACCGTTAATCTCTTAATCCAATTAGGACCCGTGAACACAGAATACTAAGTAATTCATTCACCGCTCAGGCATAGATCTGTGAACATGGGATGCTGCACGGGATCCCATCAATACTGACTTTGGAGAAATAAATAGTATGGTAATGCATTTATTTTTTTCGAAGATGGGAATTATTTTAAAATGTATTTGAATTTGAAATTTGACTAAAAACAAAAATCTTGAAATATTTTGTTCCCCTACTCGTGTTGACGGTCTATTAGGCACCATGCTTGATGATCTATTTTTCTCGAGAAAACGTACTCATGACAAAACGAGAAATATTCGTGACATACACGAAATATTCTTGACTGGGATTACAAAAATTTATCAATTTAAATGGATATATCGTTATAATTGTGAACCTCAAACATATTTGGGAATATTTAAAAGTCGCGAAATTTGCTGATAACAGATGATCTCCGAATATTTGAATGGTGCATTGAAACGCGATTAGTAATCAACAATCACTTTTTAAAAATATTTTTTATGAAATAAACAACACAAAAAGTAATATTTATTATATTTTATTACGGATTTTACAATAATTTTGTGTCCATCAATGTTTATTTTGTCCCATGAACGAAATCGGGAGGTCACCTGGTCACCTAGTATATCCTCGGGCAGTATCGACACACTCCGATATTACAGTGATTTACCTGCCGATAATTAGACGGTCTTGAATTCACACCTTAGATAATCATTTCACTCTACTCATAGTGATTAACCCTGGCCGTTAATTACTTTGTTTATTTAGTGGCACTTGCCGATCCGTCACCAGTGGTGACCAGGAATTTACAAAACGTTGATTAAAACTAAACTTTCTGATATTTTTCTTATTGTGTTTTTTTGCAAGTCATGTTATCTGTTTACGAAAAGATCCTGCAACTTTTCACCCATCAGACAGAAATGAGAGCCCATCTGGTTCAATGTTTAGAACAACAAGAATTTACCTCATTTCCACATTTCGTAAAGCCAAATCGACGAAACATTACAAACATGTCTAGCAAAAAATCGAAATATATTGCCGTTGCAGAAATATCTACGATCAGAAAACAGCTGAAATGGCAGAAGTTGTGGGGAATGGTACCATGTTTCTTGTATAACTTCTGAGCCTATTGAAACTTTAGCAAAGTCTGATTCAAAATATTTTTGCAGTGACGTTTGTGAAACTGAACAGCAATCTAAAATTTTAAATTTCTTGTATATGTGTAAATATTTGTTAGTAATTTTTAGAAGTGAATTTGTAGGGACCGGTACAGTAAATTTATGAGGTGATCAGTTGCTACTTTGTTCGTGAGATCCACTCTCTTTGTGTAACTTCAGAGATATTAATTGTCCATAGATTTTGTCATATATTAGTTATCCATTTTAATTTGTATACTATCACAAAAAGCTTCTAAAATTCTCATTTTCTCTTTAATTCTAAATCATTGTTATGGATAACTAATCAAATAGTCCCGTGAGAACCACGTCCCCGTCGTGGGATATGAAAACATGTATAGTTGTTATATGTCATATTATATATATAATTAAATTAATTTAATATTTATCAACAGTACCATGTTTTGAATAATTAAATAATTTTTTATTACATAATAATTGCATATGCCATTATGTTACCATTCATCGCAAAGTGTTCTCGATATATTAGCCGATATACTTCATTGAACACAATCTTGCCCTTATACAGCTGATATTAGTTATCTTATTGCGCATGCGTAAGTGTAAATAACGCCAGCCTACTACCTGCATTATACGGCCTTAAGTGTAAATAACGTTCGCCTAAAGTATATGTGTCCAGGATTACCCTCGATATATTTGACGTCACATAATTCCATGTTGCTTTCACATTGTTGATTACACACGTGGTTGGTGTAGCTAGCTAAACAGAAGGTGTTTAGCCTTCCGGAGCACTCGGCATTACTTCCTTGGTAGAAGTGTATTTCCTGATTTGCCAGCTTCAACGTATTTGCTGTGCTTTAGGTTTGCCCTTACTAAATTTATTGGCATGTTTTTTTTTATATTCTAACACGATGCATTTAATAACCTGACTTGTCAGCTTCAAAGTTTTACTTGGCTCCTCGATTGTGATTCGGACATTGATTAGTTTTTTGTTTTTGATTTCATGAAACAGAACAGACTTGTTTGGTATTTAGCTTTTTGTTTTTGTTTGAGCCTGTAATTGGCTACTATGTTGAGAACGTTAGCTTTTCACACTGTAAAATTTGTTTGATTGTTATGGTAACAGGATGCTATAAATTTACCGACTGCCGCAATATAAGTCAATTGTTCTTATCCTTGGCGTACATTTTTCATGGATTTATTCAGCACAAATCGGTTACCTTGTATAACCTAAAATAGCCTTTTTGTTCGTAATTAACCATTGAACTGTTAGTGCGCGTTATTCAGTTTGCTTTTTAAGACAATACAATGTTATAGAACTTTAAACGCCATTTCTAGGCAGTTAAATAGTTATATTTACGTTTCTCATTTTTTTTTGAAAAATTAAGTTTTTGTTTTTGAATTGAGATAAATTGAAAACAATGTCGTGTAACAGCCAATCAATGACGTATCGGGCACAGGTGTTAGCAAAAGATCAGTGACGTCACATTAGCAGATGTAATTGTAATTATATAACTTCATTTGGTCTCAAATTTGGTTAAGAAAATCAAACATCATAAAAGTAACTTGTATCACTTCTTATTAATGTCTCTGTCTTCCAAATAATATATTTAAGGATATTGATTTATTTTTAGGTTAATAACAGTAATTATACAGTGTGTGTTGTCGTCGGAGAAAACGATACCAACAAAATTCCGAACACTGTTGATGGCAAGCCAGGTGTATTTGCATATCACCGAAGGGATCTTGGTCATCGCAACTTCGCCGATTGTAAACATTATGCAAGAGTTGCTACGAAAGGTATTTATGTTCAGACACACCCTCACAAACATAAACAAAAACATACACACACACTCATGCGCGCGCGTGTTTTTATTTCTGGCTTCTAGAACACGATGGAAGAAGTTGACTAGAAGTCGGGCCAATCTCCGTTTTTTTAAAAGTAAACACAGTCTTAAATATGGAATGTAAATGAATTATTGATCTCTCATAGAGTGTCTAAGGGCCTTTATTGGTTATTAGTCTGTGGAACCACCTTACATATCACCTTTCAGTCTTTAACCATACTAGTACGGTGACAGTTAAAATAATCCGTTTGCCGAAAGGTGATAGTTTAACTGAATGAACTGGTGTGAAGAAATTGAAGCTGCTTGCAAATGAATTAACCCAGGGACATTGCAAGCCTAGGCTAATCAGAACTCTCAAAAGTTCTATGGCCGTAATCAACGTATTGTTGATAATAATGATGTCTGTGTCTGGGATTGTCCTGGATATATTCAACACCCCATTGTACCATGTTCCTAGCAGTTAATTTTAAGTGACACCGTACATAGACACAGGGACATCTTTCTAATACTGTGATGACGAACATGAAACTTTTTGTTTTTTGTCCTGATGAGCCTAGGCTTGCAATATCCCTGCGTCAACAATATATTTGTAAGCAGCCTGCTTCGTTGTAAATTGAAACCGTAGTGGGAACAATCTCTACCGTAGCGTATACATTGTGGGTGTCATAATTAGGTAATAGTAAAAAAAATGAAGCCTAACATCAGTGGTATCTTTTATATCCAGGTAGATTGCATTATCCATAAAGAATTGTTAAGAGAAAACTATGGACTTTCGGTCCGTAACATTGTGGCCATTGCTTAAAATATATTGGTCATGGAAATCCTTGTTTGATGTGTATAATATATATATTATCAAATGCTGCTAATGTATGTAATTTTGTGTGTATTTATTTTTAAGGTATTGAAATTTAGACATATCTGTGTATTTTAATTTTCCCGTTTTTAATATGCACAGTAATGCAATATTCATAATATAATTTCATTCGATATAAATCTTATGCGCAAAACTAGAGACCGCTGAATAAGCGAAAATTAGTACACTACGAAAATAAATACTTTTTCAGTACTCCAACTTTTTTTCTGATTTTAGATAGTTCACTTGTAATGCTAACGGCATCAGCATATAAAGAACCAACTCAATATCTTGATCAGAATGAGACACAAGCAATGGTACATAGTTACGAACTTTATTTTAACGAACCATTACAACCAAATCCTGGATTTAAGGTAAGATCCCATATATGGTCTCTGTTACAGGAGGTGTTTACACTTTCGGAGCACCCGGTTTCACTGTCGTGGTGGAAGCACATGGTTTGATTTTAGGTTTTAGTTTTCAAAGTTTTCATGTTTTAAACCTTTAAGACTTTAAATTACATTAATAAAATTACTTAAATATTGCCTTTTACACAATTTTTGAATGTTATTGTCTCGGTATTTTTGTCACTGCCTTGATCTGAAATGTGACCCAAAATATATTTATGTGTATTTTGTGTTACACAAATGGACGCATGTATAAATTTATTTGCAATTTTTCAAAGTATTTACTTTGCTTTTGCTTTTGTGAGTTTAAATGGATCGGTATAGTAATTCCATTCAATTTAAATTTAAATATGCAATTGTAAATGCGTACATCATTTATCTGTTTAAAGTTTTTTACAAAACAAACGATACTATAATGTTATATATTACTTATATATATAAAAGTTATCGCCCTTTGTACATGTATCTTAACATTACTGAATTAAAATATGTAGAAAAAATTATATGTTACAAATGTTTGAAAGTGATATATACATTGAATACCTGTATGTAAGAAATATACAGTCAAACATGTCTATAAAGGCCATCAAAATGGGCAGTGGCTTTGTATACAGGTTTAAATAATACGAATAATGAGCAATTGGGATACCATTCTAATAGCCTTTATAAGCAGATTACCTTTATATAGAGGTGGCCTTTAAGGAAGGTTAAACTGTAAATCCACTTGGTATTTTCAGGACACAGTTCTGACATCAGTAGTGGTTACACATAAAGCGGAAGTGATTTGGATGAGGAACAGAGAAGCTGTAATTTGGAGATACATTGTAACAACTGATGGTGTTCTACGTATGTATCCTGGTGTTAAACAGGCCAAGGAATGGGATCACAAACAAAGACATTGGTACATATTAATTATAATTAATAATTATAATATCTTTGTGTTCAAGATTGCCCTTGATATATTTGACGTCCCATGTCTCCATGTTCCTTTTACTCAACTTTGATTTCACACTTGGCGGGTTGATCTAGCTAAACAGAAGTTTCTTATCCTTCCGGGTCACACAATCCCACTTTCTTCTAGACATGGATAGGTATTTCTTTTTGAAAGATAAATACGTTAGGTGTAAAAGTTTGGTCTGAATTTTTTTCTCTGTATGTTATCTAATAACTTTCTTCTTTATTGCCTCCTTATCTTAAGTTTTCCCTTTTTCGTGTAAGGGTCGAACCTATTGTTTTCTTGTCTATTATTTGGATTTTTAATAACTTGTCCCATGGTAATAGATACGCATTGGTTTCTTGAAATGGAGAAAGGAAAACATTGAGAATATTGTAATATTTAATAAAGTTTAAGATTGTTTACACGATAACTCTTTTGTTTTCTTCGGGTCGGTAATCAACTTGAATACTCGGTTGTCTATTTTGTTTACTAGCACGAGCCCAGGTGTTTCAAGTTGAACCATTGAGTCCAATTCTCATAACAAAAGTTTTGCCTTTGGGATTGTAATTTGAACACGGATCGGTATGTTAGTGCTCGGTGTATTAAACATAATTAAGCATGACATTGTTGACTGGGATCTTTTTAGCCAAGAAAAATGCTAGCCTACAACGTAAACTTGCGAACATATATTAAATACTCTTTTACAAATTCAAACTTCTACGTACCTATTCCGTTTCCATAAGTGAGAGCACCCATTTGAGATGGACCGCCGTCATCAAGCATTGGGTGTAAATCTACGGCTTTTTGTAAAATTTTGAAAATGCATGTTCTTCGTAACAGTCTTCTATGGTTTCATATGTATTTTGGGTAATAAAAACCTGTGATTTTGAAAACTTATGCTTGACTCGGTATTTCGTCTGAATCGTAGTCAGACATCTTGAACAGTATGTATGAAATTAAAAAACTCCGTGCGTTTGTTTTTTCAACTTTCGCTCGTGCGTGAAATGGCATTGCATTATTTCTAAAATTTAAAAAGAGAAAAAGAGGACTTCAGTCGGGATTTGAACTCACAACCTCTTCATTGCCTTGCTATCCATTGGGCCAGAGTAGGAGTTACGGCTGATAGGTGTTAAAAGGGAGACATATATTTATTATTTGCTTTATAATTTTCTGCCTTCATGATTCTCTTTTTCGAAAATGATACTAGATTTTGATCATGTATTTTTAATAAAATAATCGATTGCAATATTTTTAAACTGCTGTATGAATGGTTAATGGCTATAGTATTTGTTTATGAATAAATTTTCTTTAATTTACTTGGTAAAATCTTGATTTATTCATTTATTTATTTATTTTTCATACAATATGAAATTATTTTTATTGTTATACTCTAGTATATTTTAAACAATTAATTTCATTTTTTAACACATTATTTTGAACTGTATTATTGACATCGTGTAAGTCAGTTACGAACCTCCTGGGCACGTGCTCGTAATCCCTCACCGCTTCGCGGTTCGGGATCACTAAACGCACGTGCCCAGGTGTTTCAAATTGATAAACCCCTCTGACTCGGTAAGTAACTATTACTTACTGACATTCGAGTTTGATATATGTTTATACATTAATAGAAATTATTGAAAGACATTCACGTTAGAGGTCAATAATCAAGGTCAATGTTACATGAAATCGAATCTCGGCTTGCGTTAAGTTTGATGGAATTTCTTCATATTTTATAAACTGATGTTAACAAAAAGAAATGATTTGAAATAAAAAAACCTTTGCAATTGCTGTAATTATACTATGAATTTAAAAGGTCAAAATCATGAACGTTTTCTACCACTAATGTTTTTTTGTTACATTATTGGAACCAAGTATAAAAAACATCACCATTTTATACAGAAACTTTGGTAATGTACAGTGATTTGTCCAAGTACAATGAAAGGGGTCCCGCCACCCCTCTTATTTTTCAAGTCTCGAATTAATATTAAACTCAAAGATTTATATTCTCAAATATGCACTAATAAATTAATGAATTGTATGTTCCTATACTTTTTACATACATGCTTTTTAACTAATATAGAACAAATGTTTTTGGTATATGTTTTGCGACAGGTACTGGCGAACAACTGCACAAAGTGGAAAATATGTATTTTCAGCACCTTATGAAGATCTTTGGGGAGCTGGATATTTATTAACGGTATCTCATACCGTCTATCAAGGAAGGTACTAACATATATAATTCAAAAATCATTTTACCTATCGGGCTGTGCATTTCACATGACCATTTATATCAACAGTGAATGTATAACTGCCTCTTGAACAGTGTTTATCCAGTTTATTATAAAATCCATGAAACACTTCATATTCATTTTCGCTCACACTTTAATGCACTTACTTTTCTAACATGGTTAGGTCCATGCAAAAAACATATATATATATTTATATATTATTGGAAATACTAATACTGTTACACAACTACCGAATGTATCCTAAACCATATATTAAGAAAAAATCTCCAGGTTCAACGTGTAAGTTTTGGGCTCCTCTTATACGAGGTTTGTCGGTCTTATAACTATAGGTTTTGTTTATTCGTTTTTATTTGTCAAAAAGATATTTTCTAGTGTGTCTTGAAGTTGAAATAAAATCATATCCTTTGTTGTGGATGATTCGTTTGCATTTTTAAATCGATTTTGACTCCATTGGCTTTAAAGGTAAATCATCTGTTGATAATTGTTGAAAAATTAGCAAAACCTGTCAAAATTTGTTTTAGACCAAAACTCTACCATATGTATTCGCGATGGCCATTATTAAATATATAAACACTGTCAAAAAGCTTCTTAACATTTATCGTACTTTCAATTTTAGATCCGATTCGAAGCATGATTCGGGTAATAAAGTGACCGCTGTAATGGCTGTAGATATTTCGATTCATTATTTTTATCAGATGATCTTACAGCAATACAGACTATGTAATTCCACAGAATACAGGTAACACACATAATTTATAACATTAAGTTGTCATTTTTAAAGGATACATAAACATGTCTAGAAATATGCTGCAGTTGATCACCATTCCGGGTGAAATACGATATGTGAGAGAAATAATCGGTATGATGTGTAGGTATGTGTAGGTGCGCATCACATACTGCTGCTTTTGTTTCGTTTTTTGTACGAGTTATGGGACTTATTTATACTTTATACTTTGTTCAGTCTGTTTCAATCTCTTGTATTTGCAAGCGTTCTATGTAGCAGCCACAGGTGGCCTACTTTTTTACAACTTTATAGATGTGCCTCTAACGTGCACTGAGACACGGGACCTAAATTTCGAGTCGTATCCGAAAGACTGCTGAGTAACGAGCTTTTTACAGCTGTATGGACAGGAAATGAAAATTATCTCAGAAAATTTCCTTAGTCCCGTGTGAGGTTTGAACCCAAAACCCTTCACTTAGAAAGCCAGTGACAGTACCGCTCGGTCAAGTCCGCTTATGGTATTGATATATTTATGTTTAGCTATCTGGTATAAGGTAATCTGGACAGAACGAAATAAAACTTAAAAAATGTGTAGCTTAAAATCATGTTCTTCGTTCTTGTCAATAACCAAAACAACCAATATCATGAAACAATAAATAGTTGAAACAGAAAACGTAAGATAACACATGCTTTGTAAAACATTAACACATTTGCATTTTCCAAACAGTAGTTTTATAAAACAGGTAACCTGTAGATATCTGTACACTAATATTCACATGTACCATAACTTCGAGCGTTCCATTGATTTTAAAGTTACCTACTAGATGTCGTCAATCTTTTGGTAACATCTGTACAAAAAGTTTTTTTGGCTTTTTTTAAAATTGATGCTTAGATTTTAATCTTTTAACCTTATACCCCATGAACATAATAATCTTAAATATGGAGCATAAACCATCGTATGTTGTAAAATCATAGGGGATTAAAGTATAAATACGTGATACGGATATTATCCCCCTTTGAGAAATGCACAATGTTTCAAATTGAAAATAAGCATATTATCTAACGGATTATCTTATTTACCATAAAAACAACTTAATTACGAGTACTGGGCTAATTTAACCCAAAAGTTCATGAAAATGCAATCTATTGGTCGCGATGATCAACTTGGATTTGTTTATTTGCATGAACCATGCAAAACCATGTTAATAAAAAAGACACTTATAAGCGCTATCAATAACATAAACATGTTATGAATAGAAAAGTTTAAATCTAATATCATGCATAGACCTAAATTAACTCCCAGTTTCAATACGTGCCCATGTGCGTGTTTTTAAAAATAATTTTAGTACAAAAATACTTGATTTTAGAGAATCGGCAAGGCTTTTAAAGGTGCTATGCAAATCATATAAATCGTGATTCAAAATTATTTACAGTTTGGCTTAACAGAGATTGCTCTGTAACAGAATCTTTTTACTTAAATATTATATTTTCAGATGTTTAGTAATCGACAATAGCGGGTTTTTAGTTATTCATCCAGATTTTACAAGCCATTTGACAGATCCAGATTTGGATAAATCTATACATATAACAGCTAAGGTATGTGCAATTAAAGGATATAATTAAAAACAAACATACAAATCTTTGTTTAAATCACAATTCAGAAGCAAAGCAAAAGCTATGAAACCGACAAGTCAGGTTAAACACGTAAACGTTCATCTGAAAAGCGAGGACGTGTATTCTGGAAGGGTAGGCACCTCATTTTAGCTAGTTACACCACCACGTGTGCAATCAAAATTAGATGAAATGAAGTTGGAACTATGGGATGTCAATATATCTAGGGCAAAACTGGACACAGAGACAACAGACTTATCAAGTACTGTGATGACAGCCACAAACCTTTTAAGGGCCCGGACACGCCTAGGCTTGCAGTTTCTCTTGGGCTTTCATTTTATGTTATATAATTTAACTTTCATACCAGTGGGTTTAGTCAATTAAGTAATTTGTTTTACGTCACAGAGAACATTTTGTCTTATATTGACGCGGTCAGTTGAGGGGAGGTAAGAAAGCAAAAATAACCGGAGAAAACAATGAACCTTTGGCGAGCATGCTGTCAAATTTTCTCACATTTCTATCTGTCCAAATTGGAATTAGACCATTCAGCCATTGATGCCTTGTGAAAACTGAGGTTTAGTTTGAAAGGTAATAAAATTGATTCCAAGAAAGATTTAACATTTATATTTTTATTTATTTAAGGAAGGGGATATAGCTCAAGATTAATTTTAAAAGGAATTTTAACAAAGCGAAGCTGTACAGATTTCAAAATAATAAAAGATCATATTACTTACCGGGTGAGTGAATTTGTAAAAAATTATACTATATAAATAATGACCTTGGTTGAGGGAAATATCAAAGTTTGTCTCCGCTAGAGAACATTATCTCCCGAGACGATAGTTAAAGATAAATTTCTCAAGGGGAGACAATCTTCCATATTTCTTCAACAAAGGGCGCTATTTACTTTATAATACCGAAAAAATTATTCGGTAGTTTCCGTGATTTTCCGTGTCTAGCGGTGAATTCTGCAATATCTCATGACAATGTTGACCGCTCGTTCAAACATTGTGAATTTTTTCATACCACGTGATTAGAAATCGACCAATGCGAGTTTAGGAATTATTGGTGAGATATAATAGAGTAATATATATACAAAAATATTGGAAAAATGTAAAAAATAACATGTTTTAAATTGTCATTCAATCTTACATTTGTTTTTGTTTTCTTTTCTAATTTGACGAATTGTATGTATGAATAAGATATTAAGTATTATTGTTTTTCCTATCCCAAAATATCATCAGAAGTTTATATACCGTATGGGTGTACGATTTGCCATGACGCGTTTGTTAAAATTAACTCTCTTGTGCACTAGCTTTACTTTCTTGAAAGCAATGGGGTTCTAAAGGTCCAGTTAAATTGTATTCCTATTGTTCAATATTCATATTATTTGAACCTGTATTTAAAGGCAACTTGCCCATAATGCCACTTTTATTGGTTCCCTTTATAGACAGGTTTGACTGTTTTTAAGGAACAGCTATAAGTATACAAGATAACGCTGTGAATGAAAATTTATAAATTCCTTTGTTACAGTCTAAATAACATGACATTTGATTTTTATTTAAAAGGTTGCATTAACTCCGTTTTATAAAGATGTGTAGAGATGGATGACAATTTCGGATATGAGATGAAACCATTAGAAATAGCAATATATTTCTAATTATAAAGAGAAATAACCGAATCCCAACACCATGCTGCAGTGTAAGTCTAGTGTTCAAAATGTCTAAAAATTATTATCATTAATTACTGACCTGTTTCTTTTTTATTGTCTGGCGTCTCAAAAATGTTTTCTACCGCCTTGGTTACTTTTTCTTTGATATTGACAACAACAATAAAATTTGTTTGGTTAAAGTTATGATACGTTGCACCAAATAGTTTTTTGATTATTTACACATTAATCTCAACGATTAAAATAGAATATTTGGGTGGTACAATTTGTATTTCTGTAACTCTAGCATATCTGCTTTCTATTTCTAAGTGTAAAACAACATTTACAATATCTACTTGCAAAAACTGTAAAATAAAAGAAGCAGACCAATTTTACTTGTTAACTAATTAGAGGCCTTTACAGAGAAAAAACATTTAATGGGGTTCGCCGCTGTACCACGTGATACTTTCTAACGTGTCTGCGAAACGCTTGTTTCCAATGGACATGGAATCGCAAAATATGACGTTTTTCCGTAAAAACGACGTTATTCTGGGAATTTGTGACGTTTACGTATTCCAAAATGTTCCGCACAAACGTTAAGAGGTATTGACCACGTGGTACAGCGGCAACCCATTGCTGTGTGACTGGAGTAGAATTCACAACAGCTTTGTGCATATAACTAAAAGACTAATATTTGATCTCTTGGCTACCTGCAAAAAACAGTGAAGCAGTTTGTGTAAGAAAGCTTTGTATTTCTCAATTATGTGCGAATGGGTTATTTAGATGTATTTATGTTTGTGTGGGAACTTATCGCCAAAACTACTGCGACAAACACTAGTTGGTAATAACCGTCATTTAATTGAAGAATTTGGATTTCAGATTTGCCCAAATAAAAGTGAAATGCCATTTTAGGGTCCCAGGGAAATTCATAAACGCCTTATGTACAATAGCTATGGTCCATGTATTATATGTTTGACCGCATAAAACACATACAATGGTCTTCTGTTGATGACGATATTGTTTTTCATTTTATATACAGTTAATTCCTTACCGATCACCTAGTAATGTTAGATGCAGCAACAACACCGGAAGTTGTGAATGTTTATGTTTCAGAGACATAAACTTCGACTACTGCCTTAATGAATACCAATCACGGTAAGCTCATGACGAAGGGGAGATAACTGGTGTTGTTTATAATTTAGGTTGAGAGTGCACAGTGTAAATGCTTGTATCTCATTCTACAAATCGTTGTAATAAATGCATAGGATACCACGCGATTGAAAACCAAGAGGTGATAACGATAACTTAATAGTTATCAATGTGGGTGAGAGTGTACATTGTATTTATTTATCTTTCCTGCAACTAGTCGTGATGAAATGCAAAGGATTTAGTTGATATCTCGAGATTGCAAAACCGATCATGAACATTAGCCAATAAACTTTCCATAAACAGTGGCCCATGTATGTTTGAATCTTCAATATTGATATATGGTTGTATTGGATTTCTGTCGAATACGCAGTTGTGAGATTGTTGTGCCACTTTAACATGTTTAAGTGTTTCGCAAGATTATTGACATCACAAACCCTAATTGTTGCTCGAAAAATTTCAATTGCATTGTGGCATGTCTAGTTCGCTTCTCTTTTAGAAGGCCACTTGCTATAATTAAAATGACAGTTTCAAAATTTTTATTTTACTTTATTAGGATTGTGTGATTTGACTGAATTGTGTGATTCGTATGCTTGATTAGTTCTATGCCTAAGCTAATTTACACAGTGTATTTGTTTTAATAGAGACGCAAGTCCAATTTGCAGTGCCACGACTCCAAGCTACAATGAAGTATTTGAGGATGAGGAGAAAAAGTTAAAAGACGGATTAAATATTTGTTTTGATCCAAAATGTGAACAAAGGAGCTCTAAAAAGTAAGTATTATAGTTCTTATATACTGCAAGAGCTTACACTATCCACTTTATCTGGAACAATCAGAATTTGAATGTCTTTTCCCCCGCGGCTTATATAAAGGATTGTTCATAACAAGACTACTGATGCTGGATACGAATATATTGTAATTGCTAACGTGTAGCGGATGAAGCTAGCTAATCATAGTTGCTTTCCTTCCATGGCAACTGGTCTCCACTTAATTTGCTTGTTTCAAAGTTTTCCATTTTTTTGTTGTGAATCGGACAATAATTGGAATGTTTGTTTTTGATTCCAACGGTACGGATTTACTGGGATTTTTTTGTTAAACTGTGAAAAAAGGTTGGCTGACACTCTAAATGACATAACCCCACTACTGAATAACTTTTGTAACTTGATCTAGTGTCTGAGACACTAAGATAAAAAACGTTTGAGTTGAGTAAAGGCAATGGTAAAGGTTAAAACCGGTTTGTAAAAATTACAATTAGATGGCTAGTGTCTCTGCTGTTGGACTAGGCATCCGAGAGGACACACTAACCCACGAAAACAACACAGAGTTTTGCTAAATAAACTTTGATTCTTAAATTTCCTGAAAACTAAGCAAAACTCGTTAAAAGTTTTGCCTTAGGTGCATTGGGTAAACTACATATTGGTTCTTTAATTTTTTTATTCTCCTAAAAATATTTTAATTTCCACAAGTTTGGTCCGGCCACTAATTCCGAAACGGCCATATAGGGATCAACGTAAAACAGATTAAATAAAAATTATAAATCTGCAATCACATTTTTATCTATGACTGTATCTTCGTTGCATTTGTAGAAAGTGTTATACTGTAGCTGGGTGTAGTTGGTGTAGCTGGTGGGGAAATGCAACTAGAATTAACCCTCCGTTTTGTAACTTGGATGACATTTGTCCGTTTGGTAAATGCAAAGACGGTAAGTAACAAGTGTGTTTCAAGGTAAAGTGCCATTACTATATGAGTATATCAGGAGTGTAACGATATGACAATTTCCTTTCACATAATTTTGATTACACACGTGGCGGGTCTAGCTAGCTAAACATGAGGTTCTTACCCTTCTGGAGCATCCGGCCTCACTTCCCTGGTGGAAGTTCACGTCTCTAACCTAACTTGATAGTTCCAAAGTTTTTACTTTGCTTCTGGATTGTGTTTCAGACATGGATTTGTATGTTTGTTTTTGATTGCAATGTTTTTGAGTGCTAATCGTTGATATATCGTGATGGTCCTTTGTGCACCGTCCTTTATGCATAAAATTTCAACATTTTAACCTGGACCTATCTTAATGTTTGGCAATTATCTTATGTATGAGTAGAGTATGCAGTGTAACTGCTTCATCCTGGTGTTTTGTTTCACAGTGTATATGCTATGCTATGGTAGAGATTGCTCTCACTAGGATAATTTTATACGACAAATAAAACTGGTTAAAAAAAGTTGACTCATCCGTAATGCAAGCATAGATTTAAGATTCAAACCTGATTTGTCAGTTTCAAAGTTTATATTTTGCTTAATTGTGATTCAAATATGTAAAAATATGTTTGTTTATGATTATATATGTTTTTTTTTAATTTAGACGGGAGGTGCAATTCGTTGCTGGTTACAACAGAACCCAGACAGACAACGACCACCGGCGATCCAGTACAAACAGATAGAGGACAAATCCTTAAAATCGCTCTAGGCGCTGGTGGTTCTTTTCTGGTTATACTGATTATAGTAATAATGGTTATATTTGGAATGTATAAGAGAAAACAAACAAACCAAATTGAAGAGTATTTAACGCCGGTTTATTTCACTGCCGAATCGCCCTACCTAACTGGAGGGTGTGCAAATGAAACATTGAGACAGGAACAAATAACAGACGGTTCAAACGATTCACATTATTTTACTATGCCAGAAAGCTCAAAACCGAATTGAAATTATTAAACGACCTTACCTCCAAATGAAGACTTGTAAAAATATACTGACATCTCTTTTTCCATAGATTCAAAGTTATCCATGGGACATCATTGTACTATGCCAGCAGGCTTAAAAACGAATGAAATGTAGTTACCAGATAAAGACTAAAAACGAATGAAAATCATTTAACGACTTTAACGCAGATGAAGACGTGTAAAAATATACTGACATCTCTTTTTCCATAGATTGCAAGTTATCGATGGGACATTAATTTACTTTGCCAGAAGGCTAAAGAACGAATGAATATCATTTAACGACTTTAACGTGAGATGAAGACGTGTAAAAATATACTGACATATGCAAATTTTAAAAAGCAACAATAATATGATGTAAATGTGTGGTATAATAACTGAAGATCTATAAGAGTTGTATTGTTAGCCAGAAGTTCGCGTAAGTGACACCACATAACAACAAAACTGACCAATATTACAGATTCGTGTCAACTTGAACAAGCATCAAGACCAACTAGGATAAACAAAGCAGAGCTAAGACGAACCACAGCAATAACACATAGACAATCAAAATGTGACTACAAAAAACAAACAGGAAGATGAAAAACCAGAACAGATAAAATAGTCTCGGAGTGGAAAACAAAATATAAACTGACAGACAAAATAAAACACAAATATACTGATTTAAAAACGTAAGAACAAAAGAGTCTGTCATAAGAAAGGGCCAGGTGAAACACTAAACCAGATATAATGGTATTACCATCACATCAACACAAAACTGACCAACGAAATAAACAAATATATCAGATCATGTTCAAATCACAATCCAACAAAAAGTACAAATTTCCCAAATTGGAATTATTTAAACACGAGATCTTCCAACAGGAAACCGAGATCTGGAGCTCTGAGGCTTATCTTTCGATGCAATATTAAATTGAAGTTATTTGAATAAAATGTGTAATTTAAACATGGACCATTATATTTGTGTTTGATACACAAACATACCGTACGATCTTAATTGGAAGACAACACAATTTCACTGTGATGTAATAAACGAGCAAAATTATCTGCGACCCGACCTTATTTCCATCCAGTTGTTCGTCAGATACAATGTATAATAGCGAGCTGAGTCTATATGAATGGCTTTATTATTCAGTTTTTCACTTTACTTTTGGATTGTGATTTGGATATGGATATGTATACCTGTTTTTTCTGTTCTCCTGGTGTTAAAAAGTATCAAAGATAGGCTAAATGATTTTTTAATGTATAGTACATTGAAGTACTCCGTTCGTTTAATTGATTTTGATAAATGACACTTTGTAACCAAAACTGAAGACTACATAATTACAGATTAGATAAAATCTCTAGTTAAACTGGTGATGAAAATTTTTGTTTGTTTTGAATTAATTGATATTTATTATACTGTTTGTTTAAATATATTAAAAAAAAACCTGTAAAATAATTATTTTATAAAACATCGAAAATTGCTGTGTAGGATCGTTTAATTTTAACAAATAGCACCTTGTAAGACAAATAAAGGACTGCAACGTTACAGGCTGGATAAAAATATCCAGTTAAAGTGGTGTTAATAAAGGTTTTGATTCATATTTAGGTAGAATTTATTTTAAGATTTGTTTAGAAAAATATTAAATATTTGTAAAATAGTTTTTTATAAAACATGGTACATTGCAGTGTAACGGTCGTCTATTAAATTTTGACACTTTATGACCAAAATGGAAGACATAATCATTACAAACTAGACGAATGTCTTAAGTTAAACTGGTGATGAAAAAGTTTCTTGTTTATAACTGTGTGGCATCTATTTCTAAGCTTATTTTCAAGAATCTTTTCATTCTTCATCCTGTTTTTTGTTGTTGTTTTTTTTATTAAAGAAAAATGAAATTTTTTGGCACTTAAAAATATAAATATGAATATGAAATGAAAATAAGAAATATCTGTAATACACAATGTATGATATATGCATATAAAACATGAAAATAATTGAAATACACCATGAAACTATAAAATTCCTCAATTTTCAACATAATTGATTCACAATTTTGGTCCAAACAATACTGATGAGCAATGGTATTCCGGAACGGACCTCTAGAGATGTAAAATTAAAACTGGTTTAATATGAAATGTGACCTATTGAGATAAACCATTCCATGCGTGGTAATTATAATGGTTAAAGCACACTCAATACACAATGTAAGATATATGCATATAAAACATGGAAATAATTGAAATACACCATGAAACTATAAAATTCCTCAATTTTCAACATAATTGATTCACAATTTTGGTCCAAACAATACTGATGAGCAATGGTATTCCGGAACGGACCTCTAGTGATGTAAAATTAAAACTGGTTTAATATGAAATGTGACCTATTGAGATAAACCATTCCATGCGTGGTAATTATAATGGTTAAAGCACACTCAATACACAATGTAAGATATATGCATATAAAACATGGAAATAATTGAAATACACCATGGAACTATAAAATTCCTCAATTTTCAACATAATTGATTCACAATTTTGGTCCAAACAATACTGATGAGCAATGGTATTCCGAACGGACCTCTAGAGATGTAAAATTAAACTGGTTTATATGAAATGTGACCTATTGAGATAAACCATTCCATGCGTGGTAATTATAATGGTTAAAGCACACTCAATACACAATGTAAGATATATGCATATAAAACATGGAAATAATTGAAATACACCATGGAACTATAAAATTCCTCAATTTTCAACATAATTGATTCACAATTTTGGTCCAAACAATACTGATGAGCAATGGTATTCCGGAACGGACCTCTAGAGATGTAAAATTAAAACTGGTTTAATATGAAATGTGACCTATTGAGATAAACCATTCCATGCGTGGTAATTATAATGGTTAAAGCACACTCAATACACAATGTAAGATATATGCATATAAAACATGGAAATAATTGAAATACACCATGGAACTTATAATTCCTCAAAAACAAAGGTATACTCCTTCATGCAAAGTATTTGGTTAAATATATTTTGTTCCTTTTCGGTATCTTTTTAACATCTTTCTAAAAAATTGGTTTCATAATTTTGGTCCAATCAATACTGGTTAGCAATGGTATTCCGAAACGGTCGTGTAGTGCTGTGAAATTAAAACTGGTATAATATGTAATATGACCTATTGAGTTTAATCATTCCATGTTTTGGAAATTATAATGACTAAAGCATTCAAAATCGTTTGATAGTTGTGTTAAAATATTTATACGCTTCGCTAATTGCAGTTTTTAAAGCTATATTTCTTTATATGCTTAGTAATTGACGTATTGTCGGTCACGCCTTTTATGTACCGACACAGGCCGCCATCACGGTATCAAAGCAGCGTCACGACAACTAATGACGTATTAGTGTCAGTGACGCCATTAAATAGCAGAATTCAGGCTGAGCTTTCATTCTTTTTGTGTGTAATTGTAGCATGTTGGAACATTGATGACTTAGCTGGCAATCCGTCAATTCCAATATAATGTATCATTAGTACAGTCAAATCTGTCTTAAAAGGCCACTTAAGACAACGAGCAAAAGCAGAGGTTCAAATAACATATTTAATGATCAATTGGGATGAAATTTTGTGGCCCTAAAAAGCCTTTATAAATAAAAAGGAGGCCTAAAAAGAAATTGGACTGTATATTTGATGTTAGGGAATTGACTTTAACTCGCATAGTGTCAAAATTAGATAGCTAAATAAATAAGTTAGTAAACAATAAACAAAATCAAATAAAAAATAAATAAAATTTAAAAGCTCAAGCATTGGTTTTAATTATACTACACGCTTGTGAATGTGTAATTTTGAGTATTTAAATACTCAATATATGTAATTCAGTTTACTCATTCGTGTATTTTATATTGGCCTGTGTACAGTAAATCAAAAAAGAAAACATTGTCCGCTTTTACGGGCATTAATTATGTGATAAAGTTGTAAAAATGATAATTAATATATTTTGTACCTTTGTGTTTTTTACACTAACATTGAAATCCATAGTAGTATTGTGAATTATATTTTGTGTTATATTGTCTTATTTGTCTTGTGTATATATTTGTTTCCATTTATTTTGTTGTTATTGTACCCCCGCAAAAATATTTAGGTGGTATAGGCAAACATTTTTGACCTGTCCCCTTGACCTTTTATTTAAAATTTTATCACAAACCAAGGACATCCGTGTATAGGGAACACAGGTGTTATTTCTGTATATATCATAAGACATACTCATAACTGCGTATGTATTAACTTGGATTTTAACACTACCCATTTATTGGGTGGACCATCCTCCATGAATAGTCCTAATGAAAGGTCAAACGGACGGGTCAATGTTGTTTACCTATATATAGAAATCACGTTGTGTCTGTCTGTCTGTCTGTCTGACCATCTGGTTGTCCGTCCCAATATTGTGTTCGCTCCATATATTCAATGTCTATAGATGGATTTTGATCAAACTTGGAACCAATGTAAACCAACATAAGACAATGTGTAGCGTACCAAATGTATGTGCATAGGTCAAAGGTCAGGAAGTCAAATCTTAGTTTTTTTTTCCTTCACCATATGGTGTCTGCTCCATATCTTTCGTGTATATCAATGGATTTTGATCAAACTTGACACAAATGTAAACCAACTTGAGTCAATGTGTCGCACAACAAATTGATATGCATATGTCTTAGGTCATACATCACTAGGTCAAATCTTAGTTTTTTCTGTTACAATATCGTGTCAGCTAAAATCTTACTTTTATTTTAATTATTTTTAAAACTAATAGTCATTTTCTTTATTCATATTTTGTGTGGGCATATTACGATATTTAAAACTACTGTATTTCAACAAACTCAGTGCACATGGACAATGCAAAAATAAAGTCTTATTTTCAAAAAAAAAAAAAAAACTCACAAAAACTTTGTCAAAACTTAATACAAAATATAGTGACCTCAGGGGAAAATATTTTTCATTCATGAAAAAGTATCCTCGACCGTCCGTGATTCGAGACTCTAATAGAAAACGAACTGAATTTGCTAACGCAACAAGAATTTGAGAGCTGAAAAATAGACAACTGATTTTTCTAGATAGTTTCACAGTAAATACCTAAATTTTGTCTTTAATGCATGAAATCGTCACTACAGAGACGATACTCGCGTATAATAACTAAAAACAAAAATAACCTCGAATCTTAAGACGCTCTCGATTTTAGGACGGTCGACGATAAACTTAATTCTGTACATAGAGCAATTTTTGATCTTTTTAACAAAACAACAAATGTAACTATGTCAAAAGTATCCCTTCTTTTCCTACTTACTCTGACAATTTTATGTCATAATTGGAATAACTGCTAATACTTACCTACATGTATGTAGTGGGATGACTATCCCAAATATTCCTGCTACTGGCCGATTTATTAAAAGTACATTCATCATTTAACTTTATACTCCGGTGACAGCACATATTAACCGACGGCGCTTACTGAACACAGGGTACGTATATATATACTAATCGGGATCCTATATTAAAAATCACAATGTTAAACCTGACATCCAAGTTTTGTTTATTATTATTATTATTATTATTATTATTCTTATTATTATTATTATTGTATTTGCTAATTTGATAGAATTTTATTTACAAAATCATGTTTATAAATTATATGTTATTAACAAAAATATATATAAAAAACCAAAACATTCCTGATGAAAGTCAAGTGGACAAGTCCGTGTTGTGTGCATATACATTTATTAAAGGGCATATGTAACATTACAAATTGCTAAGATTTCACTCTAACGTAGTCTGTATTTGTATATAAAATGGTATATTTTTATAATGAAATAAAAAATATCGCTGTCTAAAGTGTACCTATAATTTTATTGTGTATTTATATATTATACAGTCACACCTGTCTATAAAGGTCACCTAAAGGAACCAGTAAAAGTGAGCTTTATGGACAAGTGGTCTTTATATACAGGTTCAAATTATACCACTAAAGAACAATTGGGATACAATTCTACTGACCTTTATAAGCAGGTGGTCCTTATACAGAGGTGGATTAGACTATATGTTGTATTTAGCGAATACTGTCAATAGAATAGAATTAAGACACTATAAGAGCAAATGTTTTCATGCTGAAATTACAGAGAAAGTTTGACCTTAAACAAAACCATGACATCACAAGACCACAGAATTATACAAAGGTCGGAGGTTATATGCGGAAAAAATATATCACGAGATGTAAAAACAAGGCTTTAATGAATATAATGCAAATAAACATTACAAACTCTTTCCTCGATAGTACATTTTACTTTTTATTTGAAAAGAGAGTGTGACATTAATATGGAATAGCCCTGGGAATATCTGTTTTCATATGAAGGAATATGTTAGAATATACAGTATACCTGAATTGGATATGCTGTAAACGTATTTAATTTCGCGTGTATTTATTTTCGCGGAATATGATATTTTGACATATTCGCGTAAATTTTTTGCGTTTTTGCAATGTGCACTATAACATAATAAGTTTAATATAATTTTCGCTTGGTATTAATTTTCGCGCCAAAACAAACGACCGCGAAATGAGCGAAAATTTGTACTCCGCGAAAATAAATTCGTTGACAGTAACGCGTTGATATTGGTTCAAAAAGCATAATTTCGATACGCATAAGATTTAATTTTTTTTTAATTTATTTAAGAATTGACTGTCATTTTTTCCTGGTTTACTCAAGTAATGAACCAGATTTTAAAACTAGCAAATCTGATGAACTGCGAAGCAGTTCATTTTAGATTTGCTAGTTTTAAAATCTGGTTCATTACTTGAGTAAACCAGGAAAAAATGACAGTCAATTCTTATATTTACAATTTATTCCTTCTTTACGAGAGCAAAATTGCAAATTCCGTTGAATGAAATAACTCCAATGTTGTGAAAAAGAATCTTTAACGGCGGACGTGACCTAGACATGGAACAGCTGTTCAGAAACGTTAAGCCCCGCCCATTTGACGTCATGTCTGGAAGAAACAAAATAGGTCATCAATCTTGGATAATATTTCAAACAAATTTTATTTCAGTCAATGACAAAAATTACATATTCATATTTATGGTCAAGTTACAGTTATTGAAGGTAGAGCTTGTTAAAAAACCAGACTTAATAGATGATAGAGTGCTCGACATCTGGACGTGCGGATTGGTATTCGACTCAGGAGTGCACAGGCTCGATGATGACGCGGGTATCAGACTGAAGTGGTTGTCAGTTGGAATGGATGTTACTTCATTTACCAGATGCCGTTGCTGACAAAATGGAGCTTAACACGTGCTTTTGAGAAGTGGAGCAGTCACGAGAGTATGACCTGACAGATGCTTCATTTCTGTGGCCAGACATATACATAATTTGGCGTGTTTCTATACCGGCATCACTCATCGCCTGGATAGTAGTTGCACGAAGACAATGTGCTGTGTACCGCTTTAAACAACCAGCTAGTTTACACAAGTCTGGAAGGAAGTTTGTGAATGTGGTTTTTCCAAGTGGAGATTTTGTGTACCAAGTGTCACATAAATTTGGATATTCTTTAGCTTGCGCCGGTATTTTGTTGAACAGATGCGAGGCATTCTCGTCAGTTTTATTTATAAAGATTTTCAGCAGCTTTATGGGACATGTTTCTGTACCAGTGGCGTACATACGTTTATCGGGATTTGCCTCATCGGAATTAATACCACCCTGATAATTTTTTTGCCTTGTTTCATGTGTCAACGTTGCAAATTCACGACCATTCTCATCTGTTTGAAATTGAAATGCGTTTCTTGTTAACTGATGGTGCCACTCCAAACCACGTGTCACAAAATGGATAGAGAGAATGTACCAAACACACAGCCGGAGGGCAATTGGATCAGTATACGCTTTAGACAGGTAAGCGGATATTTTTTGTAAATCATTCTTGGTTATGATCTCTTTATGTTGTGTAGGACGGGATAAACCCGAAGTAATTCTGTCTTTCAACAATCCATTCAAAGTGTTATTTGTGTGTTTGAATTCTTTATCGTGCACAATGTCGATGTCTCTATTGATATCGGAAAGATGCCTATTTATTGCCGAGCGGATATTTTTAAGAGTGTTTTTGTGATACACGTCAAATTTATTGTTTTTCTCATGGGGGATTGCTTCACAATAAAACTTTTTAAGTTTCTCTGCCAGTTCATTTGGAGGTACAATTGTCAGATCCAGTGGATATCCATAATTTTCAATGTGCCAATCTGTAAAGAAAAAGAGGAAATGAGTGCTACCTATGATGGAAATGATTTGACAGGTTAGTTTCATAAAACAATAGCTGCATTTCATTGACCTTGTTGCGTAGCATAAATTTCAACGAAAGACTGCAACACTCATTCAATTTTATTTTTAAACAGGATAATGATAATTTTTGTCGTTTTTTCCCCACTAGCTTTTTTTTTTTAAATTATTTTTCCACTAATTTATTTTATTTATTATTTTCCCACCTAGATCTATTTTTGTATTGGATATTTATTTATTTATTTATTTATTTGATAGACTGAAAATTTTTGTATTCTTCACCTTGTAATATTTTTGTTCCCCATCTGGTGTTTTTCTTCGTTCCTGTACTTTGGTTCATTCCCTCAAGTTCTTTAATCTTTTCAGCGGTTACCACTTTAAACCTCTTTTTTGGTGGCTCTACGGATGTTTGTATGGCTGGCAGTTCCGGGGGTGGTAGATTAGGATCATCCGACTTTAGCAAATCTGTAACCATTTCATGATTTGACATCGCAGAACTTGCAGAAAAATCTGGACCTGTTTCTACCATTAACGCATCAAAATCAGGGTCTGTGAAATTTAGTAAATCCTGTAGAAATTCATCTGATGTTTCGAGTATAAAGTTTCCATAACAATCGGACTCCATGATGGATAGACAGAATGAAATATTTGCAGACGACAAATCTGGTATATTTTAATTCTTACAATGTTTTTAAAACATAAGTCAACACAATAACAATGTTTTTATTCATCTTTTATTTTTTGAAAAATATTTATTTTGCTATATCGTGAAAAAACTTGAAAAAAGAAGGAAATATCGAAGTCTGTACGTGGTTTTGTGAGATAAAAACAGATAGCTAAAAATAGGTCAGTTAGGGAAAAACCAGAATTGGTATTCATGCGCGATGTTCAACGTAGAAATTATTTTTCTATTGTAAATATTAAAAAATGCTTTGATTTAAAGATCAAATCTTATCCATTTACTGTGAAATCATAACATTTCGTAGTGTTCCAATATCCGTTGTTTTCTGATCCAAGAACTTCATTGAAATAGTACTGTAGATTACTTTTTTATCGCGAGGGATTTATTAACTCGTAATTTCGCGAGGACTCTTAGTCGCGAATTCAAATATCACGCGAATATTCCAAGAATCGCGAAAGTTATTAAGTCAGATTTAAAACTTGACGGTAATTGACTATTACCGTCGTAAAAGTATGCCATTTTAGGTGCAATAAAGTAAATCGTAAACTTCGCCGTAAATTGCAAGGTTCCATTGAAATTTCCGGCTAAACATGTTTGATTGATGTTTCCTTTCAACCTTTAGAAAAAAATCTATATAGCCCCCGCGAAGTGGACAAGAAATTTACTATGAACCTGGATTGTGGAGGACGCAAATACGTGTATTCGCGAAATGGTACGCGAAAGTAGTCTACAGTATATATATATATGACAAAATAACCTTTAACAGAAATCATAAACCATCAACTCCTCTAAATGGTATTTCTTCTAAAATCCACGAATAATGGACACCGCGAAAAAGTGAAAAAAATCATGTACATTGTTTAAGAGATGCAACTGCTTTCTTATCTCTCCAAAAGTATACCCGGGACTGAGAAATACTTGCCTATAATGAAGTTCATAAAGCCGTCCCCTAACCTTAGTTGTGGGGAAGTAGCTTTACCTTGCCGTTGGCCTTTACTGATTCACCTGGTATCAGTATAATGGACTGGGAAATGGTACCCTTGCCTGTAGCGTAATGACTCTGTGAGCTAGCACGTTAAAGTCGCCCTGAGTGTGCGTTTAGTACAAGGAGAACCATAAAACACACTCGCACTTCATGTATACACGAACTTGTTAATAGATTATTCCATAGAGTTCTCGTCGCGGATAGCTGAAAAATTACCGATGCGGCGTTAAGCAATATTCAACAAACCAACTAACCAACTAACCAACTAACCTACACTTCGATATAGCCAAACAGTATATAGATCACAAATCCATTTCCAATCCCTCGCAAGCAAAGTAAAAAAAACTTGAAAGCTGGCAAATGAGCTTAAACACGTGAACGTCCATCAGGGAAGTGAGGATGGGTGCTTCGGCAGGGTTAGCACTTCATGTATAGCTGGCAACAACCGCCACGTATGTAACACAAATAGCAATTACAGGAACATGGAACTATGGAAAGTCAAAAACATCCAGGGCAATTGTGAAATATTCTTGACTGGAACGTTAAACACCATTGCTCAACTCATCTCCACATACCGGCATGGTTTTACTCCGCAAAGAGTTATTTTTTCGTTACAATTATGCTGAAATTTTGAAAAAATACCCACTTTTATTCAAGCTTATTGGATTTTACTGTCTTTAAAATGTTGCATGATTCACTTTCCTTAAGATAGTTTTGAGTCCGACAGAGACATTACAGCATTTGTATCTAATTTAACAATAATTCCTGATCCTTAATTCAAATGTGGGCTGCATGGCTTTAACATTTTATCTAGCAGAGTTATCTCTCTTGAGCCGTAGACTATTTTCCATTTCTCAGGTTCTCGCAAGAAAATTACAATTACATCCAAATGACAGTTGCGAATGAAGCTAACAAATTATGATTCAGTGAGAAAATTGAAATCGTTTACGAAGCACATTTTCTAACTTGGATCTAGTTGTCGTCCGTAGGAACTTGCTTTAGATCATCACTCTAATGAGATTTGATTTAATTCTATTTAAAAGGGTTTGACGTCCCAGTCAAGAATATTTCATTTATATCGTGGCGTCACCAGCTATATGTAAAGTGGCAGAACATATTTACAGTGCGCAATGGCAATATACAGGGAGGGTTCTTTAACGTGCCATGTCTGCAATGACACGAGGCATCGGTTTTTAATGTCTCATACGAAAGACCCTGTGACTTTCATTTCTAAATGCCGAGTGTTTTGCAAAAGAAAAGTCTACATGTTTTTAACCTTTGGACAGACCAGGCCGGGTTTTGAACCTTCGACCTTACACATACTGTTAGTGAGATGAATTGTGGTCCGTAGGTACGTACGTGTTTTAGACCAACACTCAGCCAACAAAGCCTCCTATGAGAAAAGAGTGTACAGTGGACCTTAAAGGGGACCCTAACTGTCATATTTCAATATCAGGTTCCAGTTGTGAGTTTCGTAAATTTATTCAAATTTTTGGCGAATATTTATATTCTGTGTATTAGACGATGTTTTCAATCAAAACTGAACTCATTCCCTTACTGTAATCATGCAAGCAGAATCATCTCTACATGTACAAACACTTTATTTTCTGTTATTTTAAAAATAGTAAGAATTTTTACTAGCCATTTGGTAAAACCAATAGGGCTTTGAACAACCGGTACCCGTGTCCACTTATATATGAATATTTTTAAGTAAACCTCGTTTAACCCACCCCCCTTACCACCACCACCAAGTATGCAAAGACCCTTCATCCCTTTTCTGTTTTTCTGTACATCATTAATTTCGATACTAATACAAAAAAAATTCTCAAATTTTTTTAACATAAATATTTTCTGGAAAAAGGTCAGCATAGTAACAACGACTTTCTTGGTATTAGTGTCACGCACCTCTATTGAAGTCATTCATTGACCTTAAAACACAACATGCATATCCTGCTTAAGCGCCAGGACACAGCGGAAACTTTTGTAGATTTATTAATTCTGTACATCATTTATTTCGGTTTTAATAAAAACAAAATTTCTCAAAACCTGGAAATTTTTTAACTGAAAGGTAAACTAGATGTACATCATAACAATGACTTTCTTGGTACTAGCTAGTGTCACGCTCCTCTATTGAAGTCATTCATTGGCCTTGGAACGCCACATGTATATCCTACTTAAACGCCAGGACGTAGCGGTAACTGTTGTGAAATTACTAATTATCAATGTATTATATCCGTGTATCACAATCTCTCAGACTGATCTCCATTGATACGCAATAAGGATGTTCCTTGAAAATTCCTTCAGTGCAGACCCGTCGAAAGTTTAACACTGAGCTAACGAAAAGGGACAAAAGTTCGGTGAACGTGTAGTCGAGATAGATAGCTAAGTGGCCATAATATATATATATATATATATATATATATATATATATATATAGCTGCCGAAAAGCTGCCCAGATATAGCTAACGAAATGCTGAGATGAAACTATATGAAGAACTCAAAGATTTAAAAAAAAACCTAGCGTTGTATAGGTAAAGAAGAAGAAATTAATTTTAATTAATTTTTAATAAAACGCAATGACGTTCGTGGCAATGTGTCTTCAATGTGCATTCAGGCGAGTAAGAATGAAAGTTTTGTTATTGAAAACAAAAAGTTGATTGGTTGGATGAATAATGCTTAACGTCGCATTAGCAATTTTTCAGCTTTTCGCGACAAGAACTACTTTATTAATCTCTATGGATTGATCTATGAACAAGTTCGTGTATGCATGTGAAGTGCGAGTGTGTTTAATGGTCTTCCTTGTACTAGCGCGAACTTAGGGCGACTTTAACGTGCTAGCTCACAGTCAGTACGCCGCAGACAAGCGTACCCCCCAAGTCACATTTTACTCATACCAGGTGAACCAGTAAACGCCAACGGCAAGGAAATATGTGGTTTGAGCGGGGCTCGAACTCACAGCGGTGTGAGACCCTGGATTTGTAGACTGACGTCTTATTGACGGTAATTCGTTTCGGGTCCTCGTTAATCTCAGCAGCAGCTACACATGTCTCTGCAGCTTTTATGCTACTAGCTATCTTTATGTCGGCATTATGGCAGCTGAGTTTTGACCACTTTTCATTTACTTAGCATTTACCTTTCGACCGGCCTGTACGACTGCGGTAGCCCAGTTGGATTAGTGTTCGATCCTTAAGTTGGAGGTCGTGGGATCGAACAAGGATCCGGTCTGACTCTGTTCTTTCGCCAAGCACTCGGAATTACGAAATAAAAGTTACGGTTCTTTCGGTTGGACCTTCAATCAAACGGGGTCTCGTATCTTGTTAGGCTTGGCACAAAAGAAAACCCTTCTGTATAATGCACAGGCAAAAAAGTGAAATATTCTTGACTGGAACGTTAAACACCATTACCCACTCTACTCTACTCGACCGGCCTGTACCGTATTTTGAAAAGTACGACAACTTGCAAACTGAATACATGTATCATGTATATTTTTTGCCATATACCATTTTTTGAATGTATTTATTTTATGATTAATTTTAAAAAAGGATACGAAGCTTGTATTTATGATAAATAACAATGAAAGAAATTTTTAAGAAAATATTCTTTTTACGCAAGTAATAGTGATAATATGCATATTAAAGTGCGTAATAGAATTTTTTATTTTTTTAAATTACAAAATGTTATCTGTGTCGCAAAAGAAACCAAAGTTTACTTTACTCGTACTGATAATTTTAAAGAAAATATTTTTTTTACGCAAGTAATAGTGATAATATGCATATTAAAGTGCGTAATAGAATTTTTTATTTTTTTAAATTACAAAATGTTATCTGTGTCGCAAAAGAAACCAAAGTTTACTATACTCGTACTGATAATTTTTAAGAAAATATTCTTTTTACGCAAGTAATAATGATAATATGCATATTAACGTGCGTAATAGAATTTTTATTTTTTTAAATTACAAAATGTTATCTGTGTCGCAAAAGAAACCAAAGTTTACTATACTCGTACTGATAATTTTTAAGAAAATATTCTTTTTACGTAAGTAATAATGATAATATGCATATTAAAGTGCGTAATAAAATATTTATTTTTTTAAATTACAAAATGTTATTTGTGTCGCTATAGAAACCAAAGTTTACTATACTCGTACTTATTAATTATTGATTCAAGTATCTTACTCATAGCGGTGTTGATCTCAGCACGGTTGACCAACGCTCCCTTATCTTAATGACTTGGTTGGTGAAAATTAAGAAATGCTATTACTGTAGGAACCACTGTGACTGTGACAGTGAAATACTCTTTAAATCCATAGAAAATCAAATAAATTTGAATAAAGACTGATATTTTTCACTTACTTGTACTTAGTCGTAACAGGAAATATGTATGCGCATCCGCGATTAGCCCAAAATATATCTGCACAGGGTAAAACGTTGACACTACAGGGATTTTACATGTTGAAAAACCAGGCAAATGGCGGATTCTGTTGCGCATATGACGTAAAACGTCACCAAGGACATCACTTCCGGTGTAAACATCGTCATTTTCGCATGTGTAAAATCCCCATACAGCCAACATTTTCCTTTCTACAGACATACTTTATGACAATCGCGGATGCGCATACAGATTTCCTGTTACGACTAAGTACAAGTAAGTGTAAAATATCAAACTTTATTCAAATTTATTTGATTTTCTATGGATTTAAAGAGTATTTCACTGTCACAGTCACAGTGGTTCCTACAGTACAGTTAAAAATATTTGATATAAAATACAGTTCTGACTTTAACTGCTTTCATTAGTTTATAATAATTGTGTAGCTTAACTTTTGAAAAGAATTATAAAACAAAACACAAAATACAAATATTGACTAACCAACTGGTTAAGTTGAAATACAATGATCATACTAATCTGTGTCCAAATCACAATCCTATGGTGTTCTGTTAGGGCCAAATTGACATTATTACTCCTTCTCTCTTTCGACATGAACGCGAAGAAGCGAAGTTGCGAAGATACAATGGCGAAAGAGCGAAGATACAATGGCGAAGTTGCGAGGATACGATAGTACTATTCAAAACTTCGCAACTTCGCTCCTTCGACATCGTATCTTCGCAACTTCGTTCATGTCGAAGGAACGAAGGAGCGATATGGCAAATTTAGCCCTAATAGAATACTATACAATCCTAAAGCGTATTATAATCTTTGAATCTGACAAATTGGGTTAAACACATGATATTCCATCAGGCAGGTGGATCCGGGTGCTTCAGATCTTTAAACCATTGCAACCGGATCTTGACTGAGTTGGTCACTGTGTTGAACAATTACATTTGCTTAAACTGTTGAAAGTAATCACAATAATGTGCATATTAAAAAGCATTTTATTGCAGAATACAATCCATATTGTTAAGGAAGCCGAAGTTTTTTATACTAATGCTACTTGTCAATAAATTAAGAGTACTTCAGACACAGAAGTATTGAATTTGTAGAATTAATCGTCGCGTTGGATAATTCTATTCGCTACAGACTTTTGCAGCGTTGAAGGTATGGCAGTATGAAAAATGCAATATGATATTGCAAATAAATTATAACCTTCAAAAGAAGCCAATCTTTTCCATAATACATGCTACCTGTCCAAAAAGAGTGTTCTTTACTCACAGAAAATTAAAATTTCATTTCTTACACATGTTAACGGTAAAGTCGTTATGCTCATATGCCTATTTTCATTATGATACATGTATTGCAAAATATAATCTGCAAAAGAAACCAAAGTTTTCCATAAATACAAGCTACTTGTAAATAAACATAGTACCTTACAACACACAAAACTTTATTTTTTAACCCATTCATTTTATCAATTGTAAATTTCATTTGTTACAAATGTTTACGGTACCGGTAAAGTAATTATGCTATTCCTATTTTTTTAATATCTTTCTAAATATAATCTGCAAAAGCAGCCAAAGTTTTCTATGAATGCATAATAACTTTTAAGTACTTCACACACAGGTTTTCTTTAAATTCGTCAATGCGTTTAACCATTCCATTTGTTACAAATATTTGCGGTAAAGCCATTATGCTAATATGCCTATTTTTAATATGATATTCAAAATATAATCTGCAAAAGAAGCCAAAGTTATCCATAAATACATACTACTTGTCAATGAATCAAGTACTTTACACACAGAAATATTAAGTTTTTTCGAGTTCATTCCCTTCATCAAATGGATAATTTCATTTGATACAAATGTTCACGGTAAAGTCATTATGCCAATGTGCCTATTTTAAGTACGGCATTTTAAAATCTAATCTGCAAAAGAAGCCAATGTTTTTATGAATGCTTGATTCTAGATGAATAAAGTATTCTATCAAAAACAAACATACTAATCCATTTCCGAATCACAATCCAGAAGCAAGGTAAAAACTTTGGAACTGACAAGTTAGGTTAGACACGTGAACTTTCAACAGGGAAGTGAGGCCAGGTGCTCCGGAAGAGTAAGCACCTCCTGTTTAGCTAGCTACACCCGCTACGTGTGTAATCAAAATTGTGTGAAAGGAACATGGAACTATGAGACGTCAAATATATCCAAGGCAATCCTGGACACAGAGACATCAAACTTATCAACAATACTGTGATGACGGCCATAAAACTTTTTGAGGGTCTTGATAATTCTACAAATTCAATATTTCTATGAATAAAGTACTTCACACACAGATATATTGAATTTTTAGAGTTAATCACTGCGTTGAATAATTCCATTTGTTCTTAATGTTTACGGTAAAGTCGTTATGCTATTCCTATTTTTAATATAATTCAAAATATAATCTGAAAAAAGAAGCCAGAGTTTTCATTAAAATCAAGCTACTTTTCAATTAAAAATTACCTTGCACACAGAACTATTGATTTTTTTCGAATTCATTCATTTCATCAATTGGATTATTTCATTTGTTACAAATGTTTGCAGTGAAGTCATTATGCCAATATGCTCAAATTTTAATAATATACTTCAAAATATAATCCACAAAAGGAAACCAAAATTGTCTATTAATGTATAATACGTGTGAAGTACCTTACACATAGAAATATTGATTATTCTCCAATTCATCATTGCGTTGGATTATTTCATTTGTTTATAAATGTCTACGATAAGTCATTATGCCATTCCTTTTTTAATATATTTCAAATATAATCTGCAAAAGAAGCCAAAGTTTTCTATGAATGTAAAATACTTGTCGATAAATAAAGTACTTTATAACACACAGAAATACCATTAATATCGAGTTCATTTACTTCATCAATAGGATAATTTCATTTTTTATAATTTTTGACGGTAAAGTCATTATGCTGATATGCTTATTTTCAATATGATATTTAAGAATATAATCTGCAAAAGAAGCCAAAGTTTTCCATAAATACACGCTACTTGTAAACAAATAAAGTACCTTACACAAAGAACTTTATTTTTTCCAATTCATTCATTTTATCAATTGGATAATGTTATTTGTTACAAATGTTTAGGGTAAAGTCATTATACCAATATGGCTATCATTAATATGATATTTCAAAATATAATCTAGAAAAAGAAGCCAAAGTTTTCTATGAATGTATAAATCTTGTCATTTGTAATTTAAAAGTAACCAACACACAGGAATATCAATTTTGTACAATTGAACCTTGTATTTGACAAATGCATTAGCTACAATTTTTACGGCAAGATAAATATAATAATATGCATGTTTTAACATAATATTAAATCCTTAAATGTCAGTTCAATTAAGGATCTGTCAAAAAGCTTTAAAAGGCATTAAAATGTCATTAAAGAGGTCTTAAAGAGACCTTAAAGATTCGTAAAGATGGTAGTCCTTAAGGGGTCTTTAAGTACACTTTAAGGGGTTTTAAGGACATTTCTTAGGATCTTTAAGGATCCCTTAAAAAGCCTTAAAAGGAGGAGTTTGTCTTGGGATTTCAGAATATAATCTGCAAAAGAAGCCAAAATTTCATATCAATGTATGATGCTTAGCTTGTCGATTATAAGTTAAAAGTACCCAACACAGAGTAACATCAATTTTGTCGAATTGAACAGTGCGTTTGGCAATTTCAGTTGCTACAATGTTTTGGAAAGATGATTATCATATTTTGCACGTTTTTAAAATGGTTTTAAAAAACATATTCTGTGTTGCAAAAGAATCCAAAGTATTCTATGACTGTATGATACTTTTTTATTATAAATTAAAAGTAACTATTACACAGAAATAT
This sequence comes from Anadara kagoshimensis, assembly GCA_021292105.1. Lineage (NCBI taxonomy): Eukaryota > Metazoa > Mollusca > Bivalvia > Arcoida > Arcidae > Anadara > Anadara kagoshimensis. The sequence goes on along the minus strand of CM037863.1, from coordinate 39,781,567 downwards.
GTTATTGATCAGATTTGATAAAGTCGATACTCTTCAATTTTAAATGGCGGTGTATTGATGATATAATGAAAATAAAAGCATATTATTGCAAAATTAATTTTGTAGCGTAAAAACCCCATATTTTTCTATAGATACATGACACTAGACAATTATAAGTTAAATGTACAAAAAGCCTTGAACACAGAGATATATTGAGTTAAGTTCATCACTGCTTTTAAACAATTTTAGTTGCTGCAATTATTTTGAGTTGGGGTAATTATGATATTTACCGAGATACGCCATTGTGGATTTTTAGTGGTTGTATATGTTCATATTTGATCTTGAATAATACAAATTTACCAATCAATGTCCAAAGCAAAATAAAAACTTTGAAACTGACACACACTGTTAAACATGTGAACTTAAACACGGGAAGTGAGGGGTCGGATGTTAACGTTTCGGAATGGTAGGACACTCTTGTTTAGGTTGATGGATTTTTCAGAGGTTGTATATGCTTTTATCTTTAAAAATACATATTGATGACATGTACTAATCATAATCCCAAATCAAAATAGAAACTCTGAAACTGACAAATGTTAAACACGTGAACTTAAACCAGGGAAAGTAAGTCGGGTGCTCCGGAAGGGTAGGCAACTTCTGTTGTACTCGCTACATCTGTGAACTGTGAAATTGATCGATGAAAATAAAAAAAACCTATGGATTTATGGGAACTCAAATATATCCAGGATAATTTTGGATACGGATACGTCATACTTATCAACAATATTGTGATGTCCAAGCCGACAGCTATCAATACTTATTTTTTCAAGTAAATATCTGATCATATACACCCAAAAAAAAAAGCCAATAATTGTAAAATATTAGCTGTGCCGCAAATTTTGACAAAGATCAAACGTTCTATGAATACATGATTTTGAATATACCACAAAGTTATACAATGTATTGCAGTTTGTATTGGAATCATAAAAAACAAACACACTTATCCATGTCCGAATCAGAATCCAGAAGCAAAGTAAAAACTTTGAAACTGACAAGTTAGGCTAGATAGACACACGAACCTCAACCAGGGAAGTGATTCCGGGTGCTCCGGAAGGGCAAGTACCTCCTGTTTAACTGCAAATAACTTCACCTCTCTAATAATGATATTATATAAATCATGGTGTTTCATAAGCAATATGAGTCCTTAGAACAATCAAATCGTAATACAGTAAATAAATCTGAAATGCAATAAATATAGTCTTTTACAAAAACATGGATTTTTGTGTTTTTTACCATTTCTTTACAATTATTGGAGGATTTCACTTATTTTTGTGTAACCCAAAGTTGTTGTTTTAAAATTATATCAAAAACTCAATTTTAGTTGTTTTTCTAAGGATCCGTTTTGCATATGGAAAGACTTATACCATCACGGTGTTTTTCAATGAAGCGCCAAATATCATATTTCTTTTGTAACGCCAATTGCTTAAGAGCATAACTTTGCGACATGGATGAGTATATGAGTATGTGGTTTTTTTTACCACTGGGTCGATATCTGATGGCGGAATCCCCCCACCCCGAGAATACCTTTTGTCCAGTCGCATCTTGACTTTGCTTTGGAATTGTGATTTGGAAGTTGATTGCTAATTTAATTTTTCATGGAAACAACATTAGACATAAAAACAATTCATTTTCGCAATCATTTTTATTTCATTTTAATTTTAACTTTGAAAAAGTTATAACAAATTGCAAAATTACCGAATTACATCAGTAAAAAAATAATAAATTGCACAATAAATACTTTGAAAGTTTGAAAATATTTGTAAAAAAATAAATGCAAAAATAAAAAAAAAAGAAAAAAAAAAGAAAAAAGAAAAATAGAAATTGTCTAATGACTCTATGAAGAAGCAAAATATAATGATCTGTCTCTTTCCAATATGATAGAAATAACCATTTATACTACCGTGAGTCTTGTTTTGAAGTGTATTTTTCTCTCCACAGCGTTAAATCTAACACAAATGATCCTTGTTTAACTCAAAATACCCATCTGTTTGCGTACTCCTATCTTTGTCATCTGCTCCAATTATTTTTAACAAATCAGTTCATATATGAGAATATAGGCATTGATTGTTTTTCTAAGCTTGTTAATGAAATGTTGGTTCAAACCAATTTCAATTTTTTCTATTTTTGTCTGTGTTTAAATTATTTCTCTTTTTAATATCAATCTTTAAATGTCCAAAACTTACTTGACCCCAAACAAATATGTCAAATAAACATAAATTTAGAAAACAATACATCATTATAATAGTATTGCAGTTCTCTTGAAATCCTAAATAACCAAAGTCCAAAAACGTGGTGTAAACAGAAAAAATAATTTTCTCTCATCAGCTTAAAATAACCCATAGGTTCCAAAATGCATCAGTCAAATACATATTCCATAAGCAGTTAGCGGTAAGTTGTTGTCTCCCCTGATAAAAATCAATTCAAACATTGAATAAAATGCGATATAACGTCTCTTTGCCTTGCTAAATCAAATCTGTGGTTCTCACTTGGTCTCTTAATCAAATGTGTGGTACATAGCTTATTTGAAAAAATGCACTAAGGATTCACGCATCCCACAAAAATGTCTAAGTGGTCCTCTTCGAATCGTAATCATTTCAAAATTTGAGTAAAATGCGTTGAAGCTTATCCCGCTTCTGTTTTAAATTGATGGAACACATATTCCAAAACCGCGCGTAAGTTGTTCTTTAATTCTTGAAAATCACAAAAGCCGTGGAGTAAACTACATGCATAGTCAAAATTGGCTCTCCTCAACTCCGTGGTGTTCAAATTAAATCCGCAAATTTAAGGAACGCCATTCCTTCAGGTATACACGTTTGGTGACGTCACTGTTGCTTCAGGTCTTGACATGAATTACGGATATCATTGTATTATTGTTAGATGACAGACTGGACAATCTCGAACTTGCGTCCATTTTACGAGTGCACGAGGTCTTTAAACTCTTTCTGAACTTAGGTGACATAAAACAATACAAGAACGGGTTTATACAACTGTTAAGAGTAAAGAAGATGCTGACAAATATACCAATGTTCTTTGACACCCTGATCCCGTTATATTTCAAAATAGCTAATATGCAAGCCGGAAGTGGCAACAGAATTGAAGATAAAAATACCACTATGATTATTCTTGACATTACACTTAACCCTTTTGATGAATTTGCGGAATTTTTACGTAACGACGATTCTTGTGAGTTATTTTTCTGTAAATGTCGAAATTTCTTCAAGTGTAATAAAATTGTTATTGCCATTGGTAAATAATATATTGCCCACATTGCAATTGTGAACTCAAGCGTGTCTTCCACTGCATAATCGACACCGGCGATGATTGAAGACAGAAAATATATGCAACATGAACACACGACGATGTTTTTAACTTTGAAATACACGAACGTTTTTAGCGGATGTACAATTACAAAATACCGCACCACGGCTATAAAAGAAACGTGAAAACCGGAACTGAACACGGCCAAGTTACACACCGTGTACAATACTTTTACCGTTTCCGGTAATTTCAAAAATCGACCAATGAAATACGCCGTAAGAAATGAGCTTAAGACTAATCCGTCTGCAACTGCAAGTGATGCTAATGTCACAAAAGTAATCGTATGGAGTTTTTTGTCACACAATATTTTGAAAATTACGATAATATTTCCCAAAACTCCAATGATTTGTATAATTGGAGTTAATATCACATTGACATCCTCAATGGTCGTCATTGTCTGGGTTATAAAAATGCCACAAAAGTTAACCCGAAATTTTTGAAAAAAGTATAAATCTCTCTGTCTCTTATTAAACTGCTAAAATGATAATCCTGAACTTCCGATTGGCTTGCGAAAAATGTCTTAATAAATTGCTAAATTGCAAATCCCGAATCTTGAATAGGCTCGTGGCAACTAATTCTAAGAAACTGATAAACTGCTTGTCCTCAACCTTCTATCAGCTGGTAAAGATGGTCTCTTATTGAACATGTAATACTAAACTTTAAGTTGACCTTCAACTAATTAATTATGAATATTGTCTTTTACTTCTCCAGTTAAATTCTACAAAGACAAACAAAAACAAATTGAATGTTTAAAGATTGAAATAATAATAATAATAATAATAATAATAATAAAAACAATAATGATAATAATAATAAAATTGTAAAATCATCTTGCTTTTCACTATAAAAATGAAAAAGAAATACAAGGTATTAAACATCTGATTGAAAAATAAAACGTTGTACAAGCATTTCAGTAAGGAAATATAATACAGGAAACCGGAGTGTAAAAGAGAGATCATTTTCGAAGCATTTAAGTTTTTTTTGTGTCACATCATTGGACAACACTTTTCATGTTGTTATGTCGTGTTCTATTCTACATTTTTTATAAAATAATGTATTTAAAAATTCGTTGTCAATTTTTGGAATACATTATTTAAAAAAAAATTCAAAATCAAGATTTACAATCATAACCCGCACCCTTTCAAGCCGAGTGTCTTACAGTCAGCGGTCTTGTGTTGCTTAATAAACCCTTTAGATTAAATTTTGTTGTCGCTGTGCTCCCAGTCAATATTAATCTTTTTTTCTGGAATAGTTGGGGAAACTGGAGCAACATATAATAGCTGATAAGTACCATGATTAGGATATGTTCCAAAAAAGGAATTAAACCTACACGGCATTCTCTCTCTCTCTCTCTCTCTCTCTCTCTCTCTCTCTCTCTCTCTTAAAAATTACTGTATAGTTGCTTTTTTAGTAGGATGTTTAATTTAACGGTTTACTTGATAGCGCAAAATTAAATACTAAGTGAATATTACCATGAAGCATTCATTAAACTTAGACTTAAATAATCCATACAGAAAATTGTTTACACTGGGCACTGCACCGCGAAACTTTATACCAGTAAATGAGTTCCAGTGTCTGTATCCCGAAATATTATCCACGCAAAATTAAACACCTGCACAGTACCTTCAATAAATGGTCCTTTCTAATTTGAATTTTCTCTCTATCTAATTTCGTCCGTCTTTCTCCACACTATTACCTGCAACTAATAACTTCATCAATAAACAAAATATTTTACCTTTTCTGTCATTAGTTTTCAAATTAACCAATGATATTCATATCCGGTTTTCTCAGAAAGTAATTAAATTTTGAAATAATTGAGATAATTCTCGAAAATTTGAACAGAAATAAGCAATAGAAAAGTAAACAAAAGGTTAAATTATATAATTAGTTTTTGTAACTAGCAGGTACAATGTAAAATGAGCGGTATTTTTAAATGATCAGATATCGATCTTTTTTAAAGTGGCTTCTAGGGATAATAAGGCCACGGTTATGTATTTCGCTGTTTTAACTTCGCGTGTTAAAGTGGAGTAGAGTTGAGTTGAGTAATGGCGTTTAACGTCCAAATAAAAATATATTTCATTTATATCTAGATATCGCCAGTAAGAGGTGAAGTGTCAGAAATTTTCCCTATACGTTGCGCTGATGGCATTAAACAGCGCGGGGGGGGGGGAGGTTCTTTCTATCGTGCCACGCCTACCATGACACGGGACTTCGTTTGTTTTAAGTTCTTATCCAAAAGAACAGCGACTTTCATTTCGTAATACCGAGTGCTTGGCGAAAGAACAATCACTACCCACTTTCATGTCTTAAGTCAGACCCGGTCGGGGTTCGAACCCACAAATTGCTAAAGTTGAGTAAAGTCGGGTCGAATAATTATGTTTTATGATCCGGCAAGTTCAAGGATATTCGAGGAAACTATATTTAGAATAATTGGGGAAAGCAGCGGCCATTCCGCAAGCGAACTGAAAACCCCAAGATCTGCCCGAGTGCCGTTCCAACTTAGGGCGTTGATTGGTACTGTATTACATTTTATTATTATCTATTTATATATTTATTAAATATTTATTTATTAATTTTCTAAAATTATTTATTTATTTATTTATTATTTTTTATTTTGTTAATATTGTTAGCTGTTGATTCCATTAAATGGACATGTTCAGAGTGATAAAAAAGTATAAAAACGGGAAAAGGAATATTTAAATTTGAAATCAAAGTGTGTGTGTGGGGAGGGGGGGGTGCATGTGTGTGTGTGTTGCTTTTTTTTTACATACAATGTACTAGTGCACACTAAACAGAAAAAAACACAAGTGCAGCCTAATTATTGTTATTAACAGGTTTTTAAAACATTCGAGGAAGTATGTTATTTAAAACCGAGAATTTATTTAATTTATCGCCAGATTGTGACATACGATTCCGAGAAATATGTGATATATAAATGTCTCATTTTCTGTGCCGTAAACTAAAACATGTGCTTTTATAACGAAACTAATTTGAATTGATTTTTTCTGTTAAGTACATATTCGTTTTCTGATGTAACAGAAAAATTCAACTCTCGTTATGTACTCGTATTATTAATGCCCGCGGATGGAAAAGAACTTTTAGTACTTTCTAAACGACCTCGGTGGCCGAGTGGTACAGAAGGACCACAGCTCCTAGGTTCTTATTCATTTTTCGACGGATTTTGTTTTTTTTTTTTTTTGTTTTTTTTTTTTTTTTAATTTCACTATATGTACATATAATGTACAGGCCTATTGAGACTTCAACATTGAGCTGACGAAGCTCGGCTGGTCAGTGGCTAGATATTATGAACTAATGACCGAAAAACTGCCAAAAGTAAGGTAACAGCAACGGAAACGTTGTCGAGATATAGGTAACGAAGAACTGAGTTGAGCTACTGCTCTCAAAACACTTTGATTTTGCTGCACCATCCGCGCACTGACCGCCCCGTTACAAGCGAAAGGCTGAAGCGCAAATCATCATTGCTCCATAATCTTAGGACCCACTACCTCGATATAAGTGAAAGGATCTTGACTGGCGCGTGGAACACCTCTCTCTCTCTCTCTCTCTCTCTCTCTCTCTCTCTCTCTCTCTCTCTCTCTCTCTCTCTCTCTCTCTCTCTCTCAACTAAGCAATTAACGGTATTGGTTCGATTGGCTCGTAGACGAAATCTAAAATGCACTATATCATGTATATGGTAAAGATTAAAAGCAAATGCCCTGTGTGACCATAGTTGTGACACGAAATGAAGATTAGCCTACACGCCTATTGTGGAAAATTATTTGTGAGTAATTAGTATTGAATAATAATAATAATAATAATATAATAATAATGCATAAAAGTATAGGTAAACAACATTGATCTGTCCGCTTGACCTTTAATTTAAATATTTATTATAGATAAATGCATTTTACGTACAGGGACCATGCATGCGTCTACATGTGAACACTAATCGTATCCCTCGTGTATATAATTAACTGCGAATCATATCCCTCCCCATGTACCTATATGAATATTCCTAATGAAAGGTCAAGCAGACAGGTCAATGCTGTTTGACAAAACATAATAATTCAACAACGAACTTTCGAAAAAGAGGTGATTGGTAGCTAATAGTAAAAAAGCTGTAGTGATTAAAAAAAAACAGCGACTGGAAAGCTTCCGAGGCATCAAGGGACCGAGATGAGCTGCTAATTTTGGCTTAAATACTTAGTTTCGTGTTTAACTTTCGGCAGGTCTGTACTTTACATGCAGACCTGTCGAACGTTTAACACTTATAAGCCAACGTATTTGTGCAGAATAAGCAAGTCATCATCTGGACTTATAGTTAGCTAGATCTCGACAGCTTTTCAACAGCTGCTGTTTATCTCTTCGTCGCTTTTCGGCCACAAGCTGGTCGATATCTCGGACACTCGGCAGCCTTTTTGTACGTTCTGTGTTAAACTTTGGACAGGTCTGTACTGTACTTGTATAGGTAAACAACATTGACCTGTCCGTTTGACCTTTCATTGTGGAGGGTCCACATAATAAATGGTTAGTATTAGGACCTACGTTAATACATACACAGGTTTACTCTATGAGGTGAGTATATCTCATGATGTATACAGAATAAACACCTGTGTTCCCTATACATAGATGTACTTGGTCCGTGATAAATATTTAAATGAAAGGTCAAGCGGACAGGTCAAAGTTGTTCACCTATAGCATAAATACGCAATCATCATAAAATTATGTATAATGTAAATGCTATCACAACAATATTCAAATCCTTGCATGAACATGTTCATGTGATGATGATGATGATGATGATGATGATGATGATGATGATGATGATGATGATGATGATGATGGTGGCGGTTGTGGTGGTGGTGATGACGACGATAATGATGATGGGGATGATGATGATGATGATGATGATGATGATGATGATGATGATGACGACGACGATGATGACGACGACGACGACGACGACGACGACGACGCCGACGACAACGATGATGATGACGACGACGACGCCGACGACGACGACGACGACGACGAAGATGATGATGATGATGATGATGATGATGATGATGATGATGATGATGATGATGATGAAATGACGTTTTGTGTTCTGAAATGGTTATATTCGCGCAAAAATTCACTAACGAGAATGTGTTTTTACAGAAGCCAGTGCAAACGTACTAAAAACAGGGAATATAGCACCAAGACCAATACTGAATTAAATTAAATTCTATTTAAATACGCATTTTCCTCGGATAATACTACGACATATATATATGTACATCATTATTTTTTCAGGTTTGAGACGAAGTTAATTGCAATGATTCATTTCAAATGTTAGTTCAGTTTTTAAGTAATTTTTAATAATTAAAATATTAAAATCTAGAGCAAAATTACGGTGGCTGATTTAGGACACGCATTTTAAAATTTTTACCTCGAGCGCTCAACTTAAGATCTCGAGCGCTCGATATACTATCTCGAGCGCTTGACTTACTATCTCGAGCGCTTGACTTATTTTCTCGAGCGCTCAAATTATACGATCTCGAGCGTTCTACTTACTACCGCGAAATGCTGCAATGGCAATGAGCAAGAAGAAACAGGAACTTGGAAAAGTTAGAGTGTATGTATAAAAGCAAATTCTCTCTCTCTCTCTCTTTCTCTCTCTCTCATTCTCTCTCTCTCTCCTCAAAGTTTTTATTGAAGCAAATAAGCTCTTTTCTTTCTCCCCGTCCGCTCTCTCTCTCTCTCTCTCTCTCTCTCTCTCTCTCTTTCTCTCTCTCCTCAAAGTTTGTATTGAAGCAAATAAGCTCTCTTCTATCTCCCCATTCTCTCTCTCTATCTCTCTCTCTCTCTCTCTCTCTCTCTCTTTTTTTTTCTCTCTCTCTCTCGCGCGCGCGCTTTCTTTCTTTTCCGAAACCCTCTCTTCAAATTACTTTATGGACGCAAATTTTCATCTCTCTCTCTCTCTCTCTCTCTCTCTCTCTCTCTCTCTCTCAATTTGTATTGAAGCAAATAAGCTCTCTTTCTATCTCACCGTCCGCTCTCTCTCTATCTCGCTTTCTTTCTTTTCCGTTTCCCTCTCTTCAAATTACTTTATGGACGCAAATTTTTATTTCTCTCTCTCTCTCTCTCTCTCTCTCTCTCTCTCTCTCTCTCATCAAAGTTTGTATTAAATGAAAATAATTTAGACCCACTTCCCCATTATAGTTTGTATGGAAGCAAATTAGCCCCCTACGTGCCTCTCTCTCTCTCTCTCTCTCTCTCTTCTCTCTCTCTCTCTCTCTCTCATCAAAGTTTGTCTGAAATGAAAAAAATAAATCCCCTTTCCCATTATAGTTTGTATGGAAGCAAATTAGCCCCTACGCCTCTCTCTCTCTCTCTCTCTCTCTCCTCTCTCTCTCTCTCTCTCTCTCTCTCTCTCCTCTCTTCGTACCATCATAAAGAAGATAAAAGTTCAATTGAATTTTAAATACTATATTAGATTTAAAGAAATTGTCTTGACAATATTTGGTTACCTATATTTATATCATATCACTATAAAATATATCTACAGCATAGTCAGCATCATCCCGGATTCACATAAACTCTTTGTATTCGAGTTGTATCTACTGCCATCAATTGGTTTAACTTCTCAAAGGTTCTTCTTTATAACATCTTCAAATAAGCAATGCATTAATACTTTGTTTCGAGTTCCCATCAACAAGTTTTATTTAATTTGGACATTTATGGTAATAGTTAGAAGAGTCAAATTAAATTTTGTTTAAAGAAAATAACCAATTCAATACACTGAAACCATACTTTCAAAAACTCGATTATATCCGACATACTTTCAGAAAAAAATGCTAATCAACGGAAATATCGGACCAGTTGTGATGACATTTAGTGTGTAATTCCCCTTTCATCTCTTATGGAAATAAATAATTAGCTGATTTTACAATGATGTTTAAAGCTGTTGTTTCATTAAATAAGACTTGAGAAGAAACAGTTTATTTATCCCAGTGAGGCACTTATGGTTAAAACACCAATAATTTAGTATTACCACCCTACCTAAAATCTCTTATATCTTGACGTCAGAAAATAATTACGTTGACCGCAAAACATGTACACTTTTTCAAAAATTTATTAGGACATTTCTGGTCTATCTACAGAGAAAAGATGGATCTGTGGAGTTTCCTGAGACAAGAAAGACAGACAGATGAATTGACTATCGACAAACTGAAAGCAGAAGGGGTAACTATCTTCTATTTTACAATTATATTTATCACATGGGTGGCTCAATGGTCTGCTTCGAGAGCCAGGAAGATCGTTTTTACGATCCTATGTTGGGTCATGCATAAGAAGTTTTTAATATATTACTTGGTGAGTGTTACACTTTTCTGTGGCGTGTTGGCTTTATAATTTTGAGTTAGCACAGTTGTTCTGTGTATACACTTTTAAAAAACTGAAAATCAAACATATTCGTTCATAAATGAACATTTTCATTTGTTTTATTAACTCGTTATTATTGTCTTATTTTACACTTTACATTCGGCAACGTCCTTGTTTGAACATAATTCGAAAGGTGTAAACACACACACACACACGCACACAAACACACACACACACACACACACCTCTCTCTCTCTCTCTCTCTCTCTCTCTCGTATATATATATATATATATATATATATATATATATATATATATATATATATAATATCAATTTCAGATAGATCAGTCCACGCTTCGGTACATGAAAGATGAAGACCTCAACCAGTTTCTACCACGTATGGGTGACCGTATAGCAGCAAAAGAGTTTTGCAAGAAGTTACAGAATGAACCAGACATTGAAAAACGATCTCTTTTTGATAGGCTTCGAAAGAAATTCCGATGTGAAAACGTTGACAACAGGAAAGGTGTAGGAAATAAGCATGCTGCAAAAACTAACAGGATAGTTGAAATTGGTTGGATGCATTTTGATGATAATCTAAAAATGTACAAGCAAGTAAGGAGCCGTTCTGGTGGAGGTACAAGACTGGTTCGTGTTGACAAATCTTCAAAGAAAGATGTAATTCTGTCTATTGCAAAAGATCGTTTTTTCCCTGGAGGGATATCTAAAAAGGGCCCATTATCTGATTTCGAATTTAATCTGTGCGATTTTAAACAATCGGAAGTGATGGACAGTACTGTTGGAGAACTTTACGAACTATATGGTGTAAGAACTCTCAGATTTTATATGTGTTCTAAGCGCAGGGAAGTTTTAAGCGACAGTTCTGACACTGATTTTCCAGTTTTCAGAAAAACGCGGTTACATAGACGCAGTAGATCACAAACGCAAACCGAAGACAAGGAAAGCACAACTGTGTTTGATGCAACATTAAATGACCGTCACACAGCAGAGAGTACAATAACTCAGGCACAGACAGTTACAACATCTTCATCTGAATCAGTTTACACACCTTCATTTGTATCTTCTAGTGGTGTGTTTGAAAACTATAAATCGTCAACTGAATCTGTATCCTTTGGCAATGTAGATGTTGTTTCTCAAGATATAGGTTCTCCAGAAACAATTGCCTCCTTTACAAGTCAAAATAGTACTGAAACTTGTGAAGTTGACACAACAGAGATTGTTCCATATATACGTCTATTTCCTTCCGAAGATACCGACAGTTTTACAGAACCTGTTTCAGTGTCTATACCACAGACAATTGGCGAGGACAGTATCCTACCTGATGTATCTGAAAATATTGTCATCTCTTATAGAGATAATGAAGTATCATTTGGGCCTACTTCAACTCCTAGAACATCACAATTTGATGATACCATTTCATGGACTCCACCACTACAACCAAATTCTATTACTATTGATAATTCACCGACAACTACACGTACAATAAAAGTTCGTAGAGGAAATGCTTTAACTGATCTGATCGAAGCCTTTTCTGATGAATCAATATTAGGCGACGAAGTAAGTGTTCAAAGAATTCTTGAAAATGGACAAAGAGAGATAGGATCAGGCATTGGAGTTTTGTTGGACTGTTTGGTCGAATTCTGGACTGAATTTTACGAGCGCTGTACTACAGGACTTAAAGAAAAGATTCCGTTTCTTAGACATGATTTTAGAGAGAAGGAATGGCGATCGTGTGCACGCTTATTTCTTTTTGGATGGGCTCATTTTAAATACATTCCAGTGTTACTGTCTAAACATTTCATCAAATGCGTAATTGGTCAAAGTTCAGATCATTTATCTAAATCCTTTCTTAACTACATAAGTATGGACGAAAGCAAAATACTAAAAAATGCTTTGGAGAATTATAGGGAAGTTGATGAATCAGACTTATTAGACGTTCTGGACAACCATTCTTGTAAGAAAAGTCCAACGTCAGAAAACATCGAGGAGATAATCTTTGAGCTTGCACATAAAGAGCTAGTGCAAGAGCCAAAGTTTATCATTGATTGCTGGAAAGATATCTTGTTGCCATCACCGTTTGCTAACATTTCACCATTAGAATTGGACGAATTTTACGACGAACCTATTCCAACGTCTAAAAAGATTATACAACGACTACACATTAATGCATCAAATTCAGTTCAGAATGATACTGCAAACCATTTGAAGCGTTATCTACGTGAAGCTGACAGGTCAACACTTGAAAGATTCATGCGCTTTTGCACAGGGAGTGATTTACTCGTCAAATCTAACGAAACAATTACTATTGAATTTTTAACCATGTCAGATTTTGAACGCAGGCCTATAGGAAAGACGTGTACCCAAACACTCCAATTAGGAGAAAACTATCCAAACTACCCAGAATTTCGAGCTGAAATGAACAGTGTTCTTAAAAGTAACATTTGGGTTTTTGATTATGCCTGAATTGTTTGAGTACTTGGATATGCTGAACACATTTTTGATGCAACATTTGGGATATAGGGTAATCTTTTTGTTGAACATTTGTAATTACTTCTCTTTAATATTGCATTTTATTCACTTGGTATGTTCAGTTTTGAGTTCGGCAAACTTGATATTCAAATGTCTTATTCCAGTGAAAGTACACATGCACAATTACATTTGTCTTGATATTAAAAAAACACAAAATACTCTTGTTTTGAGAGAAAAGTTTACTTTTAATTATTGTAATAACGTTTGCTACCGTTCATTAGGGCTTCAGATAAAGCCTTAATTCGTGTTCTTTCTTTTTTTCCATTTAAAAGCTTTACTGCACATAATCATTTGACATACAGTCATTAAGTGGTGATCGTTTCTGGTGTTGGTTTAACTAATAACAAATATAATCTAGTTACAGATAATCTGTGTGATTTTTAAAAGAATGATTTTCAGAATTTTCCATATTTACCTTACCTGTTTTGTTTATATGCAAAGCCATGCAGGGCACTATATTATACCCCCGCTCGAAGGGGTCGGGGTATATAGTATTGATGTTGTCCGCCCGTCTGTCTGTTCACCCGTCTGCCTTTGCAATAGCTTTTTATCCGCTACTCCTCCAAAGTTATTGAAAAGATTGATTTCAAACTTTGTCGACATATACATTAGAAGATGTAGATGCTTTAATACTTGAATTGTATCTCATAACTTTGTATCCGCTACTCCTTCAAACTTTTTTAAAGAATTTACTTCAAACTATGTGGACATCTTCATAGGATGATATAGATCTGCATGTGCATTTTTTTTTGCTGAACTTTGTTTTTTTTATTGTTTGAGAATTCAGTTCTTACTTTACAATCTGTTTGTATATATATATACACATATATATATATATATAGACTCTATATACTTCTGTTTATGCAACTGATAGATGTGCATGTGTTTTTAATAATTGAATGTTACATTTTGTTGGAGATTGTCCCTTTTCGATTGGTACGGAAAATATGTGTTTTTGTTATTTTTTCAATTCTTTACAATTTGTTTCTCTCAGATAAAATTATTTGAAATTTGACTCTTTGTTGCAGTTCGAGTAGGCGGGGGGTACTCGCGGTTGTCCCTTGGACTACTGAAAATCTAGTTGTTAAAGTTTTAATGTAACTTTCATTTTAGTGAAATAATCATTTGTGACAATATGCACCATATTTTTTAGTTTAGTTAGAGAGGTTTAAGTTGATGTCGTTGTTTCGAGCTAACAATTTGGTGTAGAGAGTTACCTACCACCAAACTTAATTTAGTTACATGTATTATTATTTGAAGAGAGATTTTTCCTCTTATCATGTATTTTATTAGTTAAATGATTTTTGATATACATGTTTGACGCGTTATTTCAGAATGATATTTGATTTTAGATTTTGTTAAATAAATAGTATTTGATTTTCCTGTCTTAGTCCGTTTAATTTCTATTTTACAGTAATTTGGTATATGCATATGTCTCTTCATCTCTTGGAAAGTCTATAATTACAGCGGTAACACGATCGTCGTTGTCTTTGTCTTTGTAAACTTTATGAATTTAAATTCAAAGTTCCTAATGAATATTTTATGATATAATTATAAGTCTGTATAATGCAATTATCCTCAAACTTTAAAATGAAAGATTTTAAATCATGTAAATTGTTGCAGTTCTAAGGTAAATAACAATTAAAAACAAGCATACTTATCTATGTCAAAAGCAAAATGAAAACTTTGGAACTGACAGTCAGGTTTGACACAAGAATCCCACCAGGGAATCGAGACCGGGTGCTCCGAAAGGGTAAGGACCTCATGTTTAGCTAGCTATACCCGCTAAATGTGTAATCGAAATTTGTTAGAAAGTAACATTGAACGTTAAATCCGTGAATACAAAGACTTCAAACTTAGGAACAATACTGTGATGTCGTCCATAAAACTTTTACGGGCCTTTTAAAAACTTTAAAAGTTTCAAATGTAGCCTTCTGTGAGCGTCATAAATCAGGTTCAAATCTTAATACGAAATTAACTGCGAATTGTGTTATCTGCAAGTTTATGCGTTTGTGCTTTCTTTTTGTAATCCCACCATACCAATATGTCCAATGTAATCAGACTGACTTCAGTATATAATATGCTATGACTTGATTAACAAATATTATTTAAACCTTAAATCAAAGCTTCTCTGAAATTGGGTCAAAACCAAACATATATCACCTAATAAGATTAACATCTCCAAAAAAAGTTGAGATAGTAAGGTTTGGTTTATACTCAGTGGTTTTTTCTGCTAAATTCATTTTGCAGATCATTTCATTGTTTTACTTTATTATACATATACATATGTTATATTATATAGTCTGTACACTTTGTAAGTGCAATCTTGATATTTTTATATGGGACAGTTCTTCAACTGAGAATCTCAATGAAAGCTAGGTACAAAATAAAAACTACTAAGAGACCATTTAAATGATTAAATGAGTTCATTCTCAATACAATACTGCATGACAATAGACGCAATATGTATATTATATATCGCAAGTGTATAGAGACAACGAATGAGTGAAGAATAACTTGCGATAATGTATCATGAACTAAAGAATTAACATTAGACGCACATTCAATGAACGAGAGAGAGAGAGAGAGAGAGAGAGAGAGAGAGTGTGTGTGTGTGTGTGTGTGTGTGTTTGTGTGTGTTTATTTCTTATTATTAATTTATAAACTGTTCATTAAATCGAAATGATGCGGAGTATTTCTCGTCGCAAATTTAAGTAAAGATTGCGAGCAGAATTGGCATCCTCTGGCATTGACCAATTATTCTCTTCCATGAGTAATCTGCAAACATCATGAACATCCTTGTCACAGTGAATCCGTGTCTTAAAAATACATTCTTCTTGACAAACATTAACAGTTACATCATCAACTGGAGTTGAATAATCCCTCGTATTGAACATTGCTGGAACTGTATACATCAAATCAGGGCGTCCGTAAGCAATTTGTTCATTGTGAGTCTTCCTGATGTAATGGGTGTTCCACAACAAAGAAAAATCGTCAAGCTCGACCTAGTCAATGAAAAAGTAAATAAATACTAGTGTCTTAGTATAGACCTGTCGAGAAAAAGGTGTGCATTGTCAATATTCATGTATACACAGAATACATAAATACAACATGGACGTTTTAAAACTATCTATATACATACTCTGTTTCTGTATACTTTAACTTTCGACCGAAAACAGTGATACATAAATCCTGTTTTGTGTTTTTGTTTATGTACACAATGCGCAGCTTTTTCTTGGTCGACATATACGACTGATCATAAATGCTTCATATGCGATGAAAAAGTACAGAAATATTTATACTTGAATGACAATAGCGAATCGATCTGACAAATTAATATTTACAGTTTTGTGGCGAAATGAAATATTCGATTTTAAAATAAATACACGAGCATTCAGAGGAGATATTATAATCTCAATTATGCAATTGATCTTTGATCTTCATGGAATCAGATAGAAGACAGAATCTTCCTATAGATGAATCGAATAAAGCACAGATAGACAATACAGTGTTTACAGAATTTAGAATATATTGCTAAGCTGTCTAAAAAGACGATGATTTCAGATTTCAATTGTTCTTTTACTATCCATTTTGTATCAGCTTATGTTTTGCCTATGTTGTCACTTGCCATTAAGTCTTGTATGTGCTTGATTTAGTTGTTGCAAAAATTGACGTATTGGTTGGTCGTGTACCGTCGCAAAAACCAAAAACAACAAGCTACATAAAGCGTATAGCAAGAACAAAATAAACACAGATAGCGACAGAATAAAAGATATTTTTACAATGCATTAGGTTCGGGCATTGCACAAACATACACTTATTACATTTTATTAAGAAGTTGGATTCTAAACTTTCATGCATGGCTAGGTTAAGTCACAGTGACTGAACAAATGATAATTATAGGCCAGTGATAATTTTGAGCTGATAGTGATTTGATTCAAGAAATTATGCAGTTGCAATTATTTTGGTCTAAGCACTACCGATGTCGTGATGAGGAATTGTATTTCGAAAAGGCCGTCTAGTGCTGTAAAATTAAAACTTGTATAATATGTTATTACAATGAAACTGAAAAATCGAAGATAAAACATTACCTGTATTATATCCACAAAAACGAAACGAATTATTTCCTTTTCGATCAAGTCCCGCAAAAATAACCGTGTTCCTTAAGTTGATGAAAAAAGCTTATCCAAAATTCAAATTTTTGCTTTCGTAATTGGCACCAATAACTCTCAATCCTTTGGTTTGCTGTACTTCTCCCGTATAGAAAACATCTCCCAATACCTTGTTGGAGATTGTGGAAAAATGTTTGTATATGTTGTACATGGCTATTTTCTGTTCCGCGGTCTCCTCTAACAATCTGAGGGCAAAATCCCCTGTCCTTTACAGCATTAACGAAGTAGCCACCTACCACTTTCGGGTCACTCGATGTGTAGTTAGCCTCCAACCAAATGACGTGCCTAGAAAAACCATCGATACAGCCATTAATTGCAATACCATATGGTTTAAGTTTATCGTAAGAATCTAGATGCCAAATAAAATTTGGTCCTTTAGCATAATATCGCCGACGAACAAGACGTCTACGACGACGATGTTCTACACCTTCAGGATCCAATAAACTGAGCAATCGCCTTACGTTTTCTCTGCTTATAGTCAAACCTGATAGCATACATTTTAAGTGCATAAACCGATAGCCATGAAATTGTCCAGACATACCAATTTGGTCATTTATAAACTCGGCCACCTCCACAATATCCGACCTGTTTTTATAGCGGTACAAATTATACCTTTTAAGTATCCGTCTTAGCTGTCTATCGCTGAGAAAAATACCATATAGATTTGATAATATCTCGACTATTTCTTTTTGTCGAAGACCAAGCTGGTGACAAACAAATATGATTTCATGTTCTTCTTTTTCCATGACTGTACGACACTTCTTCCAAGTCGAGTACTCCAATAAATCGTTAGCTCGAGAAAATAAGTCAAGCGCTCTAGATAGTATGTCAAGCGCTCGAGATAATATGTCGAGTGCTCGAGATCGTATAATTTGAGCGCTCGAAATAATAAGTCAAGCGCTCGAAATAATAAGTCAAGCGCTCGAGATAGTATGTCGAGCGCTCGAAATCTTAAGTTGAGCGCTCGAGAAAATAAGTCAAGCGCTCGAGATAGTATATCGAGCGCTCGAGATCTTAAGTTGAGCGCTCGAGGTAAAAATTTTAAAATGCGTGTCCTAAATCAGCCACCATACAAAATAGACTTAATTTTGAAGTTGTCTCGTTAAAGCCGTTTACACTGTAACGATGTCCAAATCGTCATTAACATGATTATAGATTGCGTATATATGCCTGTCTGATGAACTTAAGTTTAATACAGCTGTCATGTGCTACTTTTGAATTATTATAAATAATACATTCAATAGCACATGTGCTATTTTTGAATGTATTTTTTTTATAAAAAAATTCAAAAATAGCACATGACACTGCTGATAATTTAAATTGTGTATTTTGTCGTATAGAAATGGAAAATTCTATGTTTAAGAATAGAATCCTTTTCCACTATCTAGAGGAGCTGACCCTTTTGTAAATATAATTTGTTGGCTAGAGTTAAACTTTCGACGGGCCTGTACTTGTACTATTTTTTTTTCCAGTGAGAATACAGAAAGCAGGTGCTACCTGATAAGGTTAACATTGTGTTGTATAGTCATAAACTCATTAATCTCAGATAAAATGCCTTTAAACCAAGTGATGACGTCTTTAGGTTTCTAGAAAAAAAAATATTTTAATTAGAAATGAACAAACGCCATACAGCTACATATACAGCTATATTTCACAAGATAATCCCCGACTGACACACAGTACAGGTCTGTTGAAATTTAAACACTAAGCTAACGAATTCGTGTTGAGTCGACAACTCATGTCTGCTCCAGTTAGCTTTATCTCATCAGTACCCTTTGGCAGTTTTCCGCCAATCAGCATTCAATATTTCGGCCACTCTTTAGGCAATCTTTAACCCTCTTGCTGCCAAACGGACATATTTGAACTCTACCGACAGCCTGCCATACAGACACATATGTCCTTTCAATGAAATTGACAACTCTTGGTTAAAATCCTAAGAGATACCCAAATTATTGTGAAAAAGTAAACAAAAATGTAAAATGTTGACTATTGAGATTATGATATACAATTAAATAATGATTTCATATGGCTGCAAGCGTCTGATGTCATATCCTATTGTTGACGTCATATCATTTCGTATTGTGAACTTCAATTTGGCGCAGCTAACGTTGCGTTGAAAATTGATTTGGCAGCAAGAGGATTAACTCTTTTTCGTTAGTCTTAAACTTTCGACATGCCTGTACTGTTTGAAGTTCTTTTAGAGCTACTGGTGTCATTCAGTACACGTCATGTTATTGACAAAAAATAATTCTTAAAAATCGTATGTAGGTGGATAAAAGGTGAATTGAATTTGTGCTTCATGTTTTTCTATTAGATATAAAATTACCTATTATACCAGTTTTAATTTTACAGCACTAGACGACCGTTTCGAAATACAATTCCTCATCAGTAGTGCTTGGACCCAAATTATGAAACCACAATTTTTTTGAAGAAGTTGAAAATCGACCCAAAAGACCAAAATATATTTTACCAACTTAAGCTAAGGAAATACTTTGCATGAGGGAGTATACCTTAGTTTTTGAGAAATTTCAAATTTTAACTTGCAGGAAATTTAGACAATTAGAGTATATTTCTGACAATAATATAAAAACCGCTTTAAATTTCTTTACACGTTTCTGTTAATTTGACTTGGTGTTTTACGAATTAAACTACGAAGATGGCTATCATACTTACCCCGTAAATAAACTGCATCATTTTAAGCAAGCAAGTATAAATTGTTTTGAACAAAAACATATAATGCAGCTAAATAGCTTACCATCTCCTTTTTGATGGCCACTATGGTAGAGTGGACGCTTCGCACGAGAGAAGACGTGGGTTACAATCTTAGCGAGGATTGGACAGGGAAATGGATGAGTGTTTTGTCCCTAAATCGGCAGTCCTTTGGAAGAACCTTGAAACAGCTGGCCCATGTCACAGCAAGTGATACGTTAATTAAAGAACCCTCCTTCCTTATTTCCCAGAGTGCACTATAATGTTAAAATGTCTGCTGTACCTATAGCTGATGACGTCTCGATATAAATGAAATATGAACCAGGCTCACAACTAACATTGCACATATATTATTTTGTTTTTGTTTGAATCAGGCAATGTGACTAAAACGGCCACTGAACTAAAAAAAGTTCTTTCGATAGGGATTAAGCTTAACACTGAGCTGACACAAAGGAGTCAAAGCTAGGCTGGCGAGTGGTCGAGATATTGATAGTCATTGGCTAAAAAGCTTATTGTAGAAACCACTGTGGCTGTGACAGTGAAATTCTCTTTTTGTCCATAGAAAATCAAAAACCATGCAAATGGCGGCTTCTGTTGCGCATATGACGTAAAACGTCACCAAGGACATCACTTCCGGTGTAAACATCGTCATTTTTGCATGTGTAAAATCCCCATACCGCCGACATTTTCCTTTTTACAGACATACTTTATGACAATCGCGGATGCGCATACAGATTTCCTGTTACGACTAGGTACAAGTAAGTGGAAAATATCAAACTTTATTCAAATTTATTTGATTTTCTATGGATATAAAGAGAATTTCACTGTCATAGCCACAGTGGTTTCTACAGTAGACATAGATTGCAGCTGCTTTCGACATACAGCTAACGAAAGGCCGAAATAAGCTGCCGAATCGACATTTGCCCATTAGCTTAGTGTTGAACTTTCGGAAGGCCTTTGCTGTACACGTATGTAAGAAGTTGACTTTTGACAAAGCAAGGACAATTTGCTGCATAAACATTTATGACCTTGTGTTCTTTTTTCTCCTTCATCAAGGAACGACGTTGTACACCAGTTGGCTTAAAGTTCCCTCCTCCATCGGTACGGGAAAGACTCTTTAACAATTGACGGATCACCGGCCACGCCCACAATGCTCCGACAAAGGGCCGGCATGCTTGATATTCACACAAAAGGAATTAAAACGTCATTTAATGACATGACACTTGTAGGTCATTAGTTGCTGTGACACTGCTTTGGTACCTTGATGGCGGCCAGTGTCGGAACATAAAAGGCGTGGTCAGCGATATATCAATTAATACAGGATAGAGACCTTTATGAAATAAAATATCGATTTTTACTTATTTATTCTTTTTTAAATTCTATACCAGTATCTGGTAATTGTTACGTCGCAGAAACCTATTTCTGTCATATGCGCGACAGTTATTAAAAGTGTATTTCCGCCATCTCAGAAACATTATAATTATATTTTTCACCTCATGCAATACAGACCTGTCGAAAGTCGAACAAAGAGTTACCGAAAAAGAGTTAAAGCTCGACTGCCGAATGGTCGAGATATAAATGGCGAATGACCGAAAAGCTGCCGAGAGATAGATATAATAGCTATCGAAATATAGCGACCTTGGAGTCGAGATGAGGAACACATACTGAGGTAAGAGGTAACAAATGACTGCAAGCAGCACTAGGGTGGCAACCAGAGGGGAAAAGAAAAGGAGAAAACCTAAGTCCACATGGAGGAGAACGATCGAAAAGGAAAGAAACACCGCCGGATGGACCAGCAAAAACAGAAGCGAAGGACAGGCAAAATGGAAAGATAGCGTTACGGCCTTATGCGCCTTCTGGCGAGGAGAGCGTTAAGGTTAAGGTAAGGTAAGGGGTCGAGAGCAGCTACCAATTCGTCACGAATTAGTTAGCTTAGTGTTAAACTTTTGACAGGTCTGTACTGTAATTTCAAATTTTCAGTATGCAACAGTAATTTAATAACGGTTTTTGCTGCTTAAGAGCCTTTTATTACCAAAGTCGTGACTTAATTGGTATGCTTAACTTAGAAACGTATTTTTATGAAAATGATTTTTAAAAACGTTTCTCAGAAAAGTATTTTTAAGAACAACAATACACATTTTCAAAGTATTTAAATGAATAACATATTTTTTTTATAAAAAACAAAATTTAATTAAGAAATAACATTCTATTTGAGTGTATTCATTAGGTATTATGAATGAGAGTCAGGAATAGCACATTGAATGAACTGCGAAAGAGTTCATGTTAAATATGCTATTCCTAACTCTCATTCATAATGCCGAATGAATGCACACAAACAGAATGTTATTTCTTACATTTACAATGATGAAAAAATTAAGTATTTCAAAAATGTAAACAGTATCGATCCAATAATCTATTTAATTAAAAATTCCGACAAAGGAACAGCCTTTAAACGTCGGGTCTAGGCTTGGATACTGACCAATCAAAGAGTGAATGACGTAATGGGTTGGCATCCCTTGATGTCACCGGATAGTTAAACGTTACGTCATCTTAGATCATGACTCAAACATGTATTAATTCAAGAGCAATTGAATGTCAGCAAAAATTGCACAGTTGCATGTATACCGGTTAAAAACAAACATACAAATCCATGTCCGAATCACAATCTAGAAGCAAAGTAAAACCTTTAAAACTGAAAAGTTAGGTTAGACACGTGAACTTCGAGCAGGGAAGTAAGGCTGGGTACTCTGGGAGGATACACACCTCCTGTTTAGCTAGCTACACTCGCCACGTGTGTAATTAAAATTGTGTGAAATGAACATGGATTTATGGGACGTCAAATATATCCAGGGCAATCCTGGACACAGAGACATCAAACTTATCAATAATACTGTGATGACGGCCATAAAACTTTTTGAAGGTCCATGTCCAAATAACTTTTCAAATTGTCAAACACAAAAATACCATTCCACATCGAATCAAAATTTCTAAGCAAATTAAAAACTTGCAAATTAAGTTAAACACGTAAATTTCTACCAAGTGAGGCCGGGTGCTCCGAAAGGATAAGCGCCTTCGTGTAGATAGCTCATGACTACAGTATATATACAGTTAGTATATGAGTGAAAGTTTAAAACCAGCGGGTTGGAACACCATCTGTATCTCGCATATAAAATATGAGCTGATTCTCTGTAAGCGTTAAAAAAATCGAAAATGGCATAAAATTTGAAACGGTGATCAATGGCCATTATTTTCGTGTAATCAGCGGAGTAGAACGAATTATTCTGTAACATTGTGTAAGATTGATTGGGTGAATGTTGCTTACCGTCGCATCAGCATTTTTTCAGCTATTCGAGACGAGAACTATTTTATTAATCTCTATGGATTAACCTATGAACAAGTTTGTGTATTCATGTGAAGTGCAAGTGTGTTTTATGTTCTGCCTTGTACTCAGGGTGACTTTAAGATGCTAGCTCACCGAGTCAGTACGCCGCAGACAAGTGCACTACTCCCCCATCCCATTATACCGTTATCATGTGAACCAGTAAAGCCTTATAGGCCAACGGCAAGTAGAATTACCTTTCCCACATGTGGTCTCATTGTGTAAGGCTCACAAACCAAATATCCAATCATAGCTGCAAACGTTGTGAGAAATTGTGAATTTTTTTGTATCTCTGTGAAATTTTCGCAGACCTTACTTTTCGCAAAAGTGAACGTTAGCATGATATGAAAGACTCGGAAAACAAATTATTTGTATTGTGTTTAGAAAAAAATGTGGAAAATTATTTTTAACATAATTTTATTGTGTAGGCGAATATGAAAAATATTGACCACACTACTGGCGAGAATCCTAATTGAAAACGCCAAAGACCCCACAGCCATTTCATCTATAAAATACACCTATCAGACAACTTCCTTCTTCGGTCGATCGAATTACAAAGGTTTAACGCTTACCAGACTCATGTTCTGTCTAACTAAATATCAATATCATTGATTATACTGATTTATTGCCTGGTAAATACAGTTATATTGCCCGCACTACATAATATTGACCGTTAGTAAGGATATAAAATAACATTATTACCTGGGTGGGAGTGAATTATCAACAAATAACAAATGGTTTATACATGTAAAAGTCTAGTTTTAAGGTTAGTTAAAAGATAAAAAATGACCCATAAACTGTGTGTATAACTCGATTCGAGGTCTCAATTGATGGGTCATTTATCTTAAGTTACGTTCCAAAATAGATTCCGGTTCCATGTACTACATTCTATTTTTATCCTTTTCAAACAGTGGATTCTGTTTATGTAACGTTGAAGTTCGTGAGGTAATTTTTATGTTTCCGGTATTCAGACGAATATAAATCCTCGATCTATATGCAACGAAGAAGTTGGAGAGGTCATGGTTCATGGTATTGTCAATATTATTTCGGATGGATGCGTCCGACATGCTATTTTTCTTCCTAGTCAGAGAATAAATCCTCTTTATGAAACGAAGAAGTTCGATAGATCATGCCTCATGTTAACGTTTCATGATATTTCAGATCATCAATGTGTCACATTCTATTTTTCCTCCTTGTCAAAGAATAAATTCTCTTTATGGCACAACAAAGTTCGAGAGATTTCATGAAATTTCAAATGAATTTGACACAGTCTATTTTTACTTTTTTTCGGAAAATGAATTATCTGTATGCAGCGAAGAAGTTTTATAGGTCATGGTTCATGTTACTGATTCATTGTGGGGTTCATTCTATTTTTCTTCTTTTTCGTGCAGTGAATTTTCTTTATGCAATGAAGAAGTTCATGGTTCATGTTTCATGACATTTCAGATGAATGTGTCACATCCTGTTTTTACTCTTTTTCAGAAAATGAATTATCTGTATAGAGCGAAGAAGTTCGAGAGGTCATGGTTCATGTAACTATTTCATGATGAGGCTCATTCTATTTTTCCTCTTTTTCGGACAGTGAATTCTCTTTATGCAACGAAGAAGAACGAGAGGTCACGGTTGACGTTGCCGTCATGCTGGTATTTCTTGAATCCTTTCTGGATGTCTTCCTGCAACAACAACAGCAGCCTTCCTTTACACTGTTCCTAAATTTTGGTGATAAGAAGCAGTATAGAAAGGGGTTGATGCAGTTGTTTAGTGAGAACACTAGAGTTACGGCTAATGTTGTTTCCCGCCGAAACCTCCTTCCGGTGTGCAATAATAATGACAGTACGCATGACGGAAGTGGAAACAGGAAGGAAGATAAGGTGATGAATAGAATAATTTTTGTCATTGTTCTCAAAGTTGCTGTGTCATTCTGGCTAGATTCTTTCATTCTGTTGTGTTTCAAATGATAATACTTGACGGCATGAAGAACTATCATGACAATCAAAGGGAGGTAATAAATCGTCCACATTATTGCTGAATATAGCATCGTGTCTTCAATCACAAGATCAACGCCTCCAATAACACCGGAAATGATAAAAATCAAGATGGACACAAAGATCATATACCTGATCTTTAAATGAACAAACGTTTCCAATGGGTAAATAAGTATAAGATATCGTACAATAGAAATGAACAGAACATGAAATGCCGAACTGAAGAAAGCAGCATTTGTCAAAGCAAACACAGCCATAACCGTTTCCATGGTTGGATTAAACTGTTGAATCACAGAGGCGGTTAGATACGAGCATAATGCTATCCCATCCGAAATGGCTAACGCTGCCAAAATAACAAATGTCACATTTCGGAGTTTTTTGTCCACCGCCACCCGACACACGACTAATATGTTTCCAAATATTCCGATAATTTGTATGACCGCTGTTAGAATCAGTACGATGTAAGCAAACAACATGTTTGGCCTTCCACTTCCGGGAGCACCTGTTGTGTTTGATGTATTCCCGCTTATATTAACCGCTGTTTCATTCTGAATATCTGCCGTCATGTTCCAAGTGTTAACATCTTCAAGTAAACTTCCATTTCCAAAACTTGTATTTGATACGTTGAATGCCATGTCGGTGTTTTCGTTTGTTTTACCAATGGTTTTGAATACGACAATGAGCTGAAAATATATAATATATATTATAATATTGCCTATTGTTAACAGGTTAAGTACAATGAAATGTGTGGCCAACACAACCAAAAAATTAAAAAATAAATAAATAAATAAATAAATAAATTGACATGCGACATCTCAACAACGAATTCGCACATTTACTATATAAACGTATCAGTTTTAGCGTTGAAATTATTTTAGCGAGTGACATTAATGTTTATGAACACTGGCAACAATATATTTATATAATAAATATACTAATACCTTGTTTGTGAAGTCGTTACTATTTCAGACGAATGACGGATTAACCAGAAATAAACAAATGAACCATATGAATATTTTTTCGTCCAATGGATAAGTATTAACATGACAGATGAAACGTAACATAGAAATGCAAGAACTATGTTAAACTATTTAATCTGCGTAGACACCGTATGGTTCACTATTAGATATCATTGTTTTTCCTGGCTCAAATACATCTAAAAACAATTTTTCATTTTTTGAATAAATTTAGAAACAACAGACCCGCATTTGATTTTGATCCCGCATCTGTGGTATATATCCGTATCCATTATGTATGTCATAAACGTAAACCTCAACAATACAATCCCACTTATTTTTTACAATCAATAGTCCATACAACCGCGGCACATTTCAAATAACATAATAAACCTTATTCTACCATTCATCATTTATTCCCGGATTTTTAGACCTACAAATTCAAATAGTCAAACCTGTTTATAATGGTCATCCAAGGGAACCAGTACAAGTGGCCTTTATGATCAAGTTACCTTTACATTTAGATGTTATTATTGACCTTTTCCTATAAAAATACCCAGTCAAAAACATTCTAAGTATCATCTCAAAGGCAATAGATATAAAAAAAACGTCAGTAAATTATGGAAAGAGTAGATTGTGTTTTAATTTTTTTTTGTTGCATTTTTACCGAGGAGGTTACATATTTAGTACTAGATGGATGGTGGAAACCAAAGATAAGATTCGACAAGCGAACTGACGAACTTTTCACATTTAGATGTGTCCGTTTCGAAATTGAACGTAATCGATGAGTGACATTTTTTGTTGCATTTTTACCGAGGAGGTACATATTTAGTACTGGAGGGGTGGAGGAAACCAAAGTATCCAGAGAAAAAACCACACCTACCTTCGACAAGCGAACTAACGAACTTTCACAATTACGTGTGTCCGATTCAGATTAGAACGTAATGGATGAGTAGCATTGTAAGCGTACTCTTTATAATACCAGTCGACAATCAATCCTCCTAATAATATAGAGACTGATCGATCTTATGGATTTTACGCCCCAGTCAAAAATATTTCAGTTTTATCGAGACTCCATCAGCTATATGAGAAGTTGCAGGAATATTTACCTTTGCAGTGCACTAAAGGCAATGTGTAGTAATGGTTCTTTTTCGCTCTACGTCTGCCTTGGCACGAGACATTGGTTTTTAAGGTATCTTTCAAAGGACCCCGCGACTTCAATTTGTAAATACCCACTAAATGAACAATCACTACCTATATTCAAGAGTTGTTCGAATTCAGACCTGGCTTGGATTCGAACCCACGACCTCACACGTACGTGGTGAGCACTGTGCCAACTGAGCTAAGGTAATGGTTAAATAAAAAATATTCATAGAAATAAGCGTATACCTACCGTGACTACAACATCTGACGAAACTCCACGGTATATTTTTTTTCTACAAAAAGGCAATAATTTATTGTATTTTACTCGGTTAAGTTAACATCAATTTTGATATTTGATGTTTAAGCAAGCGTGGAATTGGCGCTTTTTAAATTTTACCAGTTCTGTCTCGAGGTAATTTAGAATTTAAAGTGAATTAACTTAACTTCCCCTAGGGTCAACAAAAAAACGTTATCTATACAACACACGCGGAAGTCGTTATTGACGTTAATTACGGAAAAGGTGTCAAAAGGAAATGTCAAATGTAAAACGTACCAATCAAAATTCTATAAATATATTCTTGACAGTCAGCTCCGATTGAGGGAAAACCAGAGTATCTGATATCGGAAGAAACTATTATCTGCCAGGGTGCGATTAGAACTTTGGCGATAAGAGGCATTATGATCTGTAGACGCTAGGGGCGTCGAGATCCATGGACATTTGATAAAAAAAACCTCATTCATATATATATATATATATATATATATATATATATATATATATATAATTGATACATTCTAACCTGCCTTAAAAGGTTTATTCATATAAAAAATTATTTTATTTACTTTATTCAAATTATTTGAACCTGTATATAAAGGTCACTTGACCATTAAAGTAACTTTTACTGGTTCCCTTAGATGGCCTTTTAGACGGGTTTGAATGTAAATAAAGTGAATTTTAAAAAAAGTTTTGTAAAAGCAAAGCAACATTGACCTGTCCGATTGAACTCTAAATATTTATCATGGATCCATACATTTATGTAGAAGATACTTTGGTATATATTTCGTCTACTTCATAAAAATACCTACTTTATAGTGCTAATAGGTGCACCATGTACAGTCAAACCTGTATAAAAAGGCCACCCAAAGGCAACCAGTAAAATGGCCTTTATGGACAGCCGACCCTTCAACAGGTTCAAATAACATGATCAAAGAGCAATTGGAATAAAATTTACTGGCCTTTAAAAGCAGGAGGTCTTTAAGGCAAGTTCAAATGTAAGTATTAACTTAAATCCTAACACTACCCATGTACTGGGTGGATCTTCCTACATGAATATTCCTAATAAAAGGTCAAACGGACTGGTCAATGTTGTCTGCCTTTAGTCAAGGTCAAGGTGACCGTAAAACAACAAATATATTTCATCAAAAACAATAATAATAATAATATACTATGCAAATGCCAAGGTGTTATAAGAACAAGAAATATTAATGACAAATTACAAGTGGTACTGGGGGACATATAATAAATAATTAGTTTTATTGACAAAATGACAAAAAATGGATCCGGGATAATTGAAAAGTTGTTGCTGCAGTACAGACCTGTCGAAAGTTTAACGATCAGCTTACGACAATAAGTCCAAGCTTAACTACCGGCCAATAATGTTAAACACGTGGCTAAAATACAGTTCAGACCTGTCAAAAGTTTAACGATGAACTAACGAAAATAAGTCGAAGCTCGGCTACTGATATGTAAGTATATAAAACTAGTGACCGAAAGGCTGTCGATAGGTACAGAGTACCGACCTGTCGAAAGTTTAACACTAAGCTAATGGATTGGTGACGAATCGACAGGTCACCATGGCTCCTCGTTGGAAGCTAACATCTACCTATCCGCAGTTTTTCGGGCACTATTACTAGCAATTAATATCCTAGACAACCTGTAGCGGAGCTTCGACATTTCTGTTAGCTTTGTGTAAGCTTTCGATAGGTCCATGTGGCAAAATTCTTCCGGTTACCAATTTGCATATGTCCGCCATTTTGAATTCTTGGGAAATTAAATTCAAACATAACAATGCATAGAAAAATAAATTTTTAATTCCCAAATGTCTAAAAACAGAACATGAACATATTTCCGAGGGTTACAAAACGTCTTCACACCAAGTAGACTGTTTTTGTTAGCATTTCCCAAACATCCAAAGAAATTTCAAGGGTCCTGTAAATTTTGAAGTTTTAAAGCGAGAGACACTCAAAACGTAGCATTCTTTTAAAGCAAAATGTGGGAAACATTAAATGTTGCAATCTTGCAAGGAATACCAAACATAAACACATTGACCTCTGTTAGTTTCCATGTATTAGAAAGAAGCACCCTGAATATTTGTTCCGCGTAAGGTCAAAGTTGTCTCACAAACTTGGCGTAAAAACGTTCCTGAGACTGTAAAAAAAATGGTAATTTTGATAAAAATGCAGTTTGTGGATGTGGCAACAAAGAGATTCTCAATTTTATTTACGTTAAACAACAAAACAAACAACAGACTTTTAATAAAAAAGTATTCTTTTCATAGTAGCACCGGCTTGATCCAGTTTTTGAACTCATTATTAATAATTTGAAAACCTCGCGTATAGATTTGAAATCTACGCGTCACGTGACATTATAATGAATATTCACGAGACAAAAAAGGGGAATCATTTCTGGGTTGCTGTATTCTGTCGAGATAAAGCTAACGAGTGTTCGATATTAGCTGTCGATTCCTCAAAAATTTCTCAGCATCGTCTAAAACGTTTGATGTGTTCTGTTCTGTATATTCAGGTTGACAATAAAAAGAATCATTTTCATTACTTTGAAGAGAAATAGCCTTGATACAGCCATCATATACACATTCATGCATAATTGAGTTGTCTAAAAATGACGTTTATAATGTAATAATTACTATTGTCATTCAAGCATCAAGCTGACTTAATTTGATATTGGAGGTTATAACATTATAGCTAGATAACTCGTTTTTATGTTTTATATTAAAGTATAAACAGAAATGAATTACACTCAGTTATTTGTCTCTAAAAAATTTATTACTGAAAATATTTTATTTTTTCTTAATCAAATATATTTATAATCAACCGGCCTAATATGCACTTTAGGCTTCCATAATGTATAATTTGCTATAATCCAGCTTTACTGAGAAAAATTTCACAATTTCTGCAATGATGAAAAATTAACAAAGTCTATTTACTCCGCCTTTTTCCCATGTAAGGCATAATGATAGTTCATGACCTTTTTTTCATCATAAAACCAGTTTATTATGCAAGGAAGACTAATCAACCATGTGCTCTGTCCTGTATTAAGGCCAAACCAAATCAAGTTCTGTTTAATGTTATTTTACCATAATGCATTCTAAAGAAATTTCCGCTATGATTCAGATGGGAAAATGCTTATATGAGCAAGTAGAGGGAAGTTAGGTATGTATCTGGAATTCATTTTTTTAATTCTCAGAAATATACAGAGATGTAAATTTATATATGTACATCTCAAACCTAATACTACCTTTTTACCCGTAGCTTAATTAAGCAATGGATATGCTTATGCTTTTGTAAACAGTTAAAAATAAACATGTATAAATTGCATTCACTTTAAATGCAAGTCATTTTGCAATTTACTTGACAGTTGTTGGATCTATCTTACTCTCTCCATAACCTTATACACAGGTGTTTATTTTCCTTTGGCCTCATTTTGGTGTCATCAAGCTGTTGTCCAGTCTATAAGTCAATCACCTGTGACACCTTTTAAACTTTGAATGAAACTCATAGTAAAAAGGGTTGGGTTTGTCATAAAAGGTGGAGTCAAAAACTTAGATTTTTTTCTGCTTGAACATTTTGACAAAAATTCACACTATACAGAGGCAAAGTCTCAAGCGATAAAAAAAACTCAAACCATTATGATAAATTAGGCCGAGTCTTGTTATATACACAGCCAAATTTCTGTTTCTCATCTTCAACTGATTTTTGAGAAAAATCCACAAAACTGAGTGTAATCCATTTCTGATTATACTTTAGCATTTTTTCCATTCAGTTTTTCTTTTTTAAGCTTTGGATTTTTTAAACATTCCCGTATATAACATTTTATTTAAAAAAATAGAATAGCCAAATAAATGACGTCACGTTTATATTCATACGGTAATAACTAGATGCAATATTTATCTGTCTCAATAAAATGGAGTTTACAGAACAAAATCATTTTGAATGGATATACTGAGAGAGAGAGAGAGAGAGAGAGAGAGAGAGAGAGAGAGAGAGAGAAAGAGTAATATTATTCGTGGAAAATATACATGACTTTTATATGAAACCTATTCATGATTTTTTATTGTAATTCAATTAATCCTAAAATAGTGCAGTTTTCCAGTTTGAGAGAGAGAGAGAGAGAGAGAGTTTCAGGAAAAGATACAAAATGAAATACAAAAACATTTTATATTCGCGGAAATTATACATCACTTTTATCAGTTCTGTTCCTCTATAAGAATTTAATGAAGCCATGTATAGTTTTCTCCGTATTACAAAAGTCAATTTCTTTGGAGATACCTTGAGGGAAAATAAAATAATACTTAAAAAACGTATAAAGCAAATGATTTCCGTGTTTCTTTTATTTTATTTAAAACAATGATAATGCTTTACAAAACCTTTTGAAGGGAATCTTTATATATAAGTTAACTATCCCTCTGGGTGAAACAAACGTTTGTAATAAATACATAACTACAGTACCGACCTGTCAAAAATATAAAACTAGTTATAGGCTAACGCATTAAACAACACATCTCAACCTGTCGTTTACCACTGCGGTAATTCAGATAGTGGAGTGCTCGCTCCGTAAGTGGGAGGTCGTGGGTTCGAACCTCGACCGGCTCTGACCCAAGACTTTAAAGTGGGTAGTGACTGTTCTTTCGCCAAGCAGTCGGCATTACGAAATGTAAGTCACGGTTCTTTCGCCAAGCAGTCGGCATTACGAAATGTAAGTTACGGTTCTTTCGCAAAGCACCCGGCATTACAAAATGAAGTCGCGGTTCTTCGGATGGGAACTTAAAGTAATCGAGGTACCGTGTCACGTGGGCTTAGCGCAATAAAGAACCCTGTTGTGTAATGCCATCAGTGCAAAGCACAGGGAAAATTTCGATATAAGTGAAATATTCTTAACTGGACGTTAAACACTATTACTCAACTCAACTCAACTCGACCTATCATATCTTTTAATAAACTTTTCTCAGTCTGTTTCAATGGCTTCTAATTGTGGCCTACTCTTTTTCGAACTCTATAAGTGTCTTTAGCGTGCACTGAGACACGGGACCTCGATTTTGAGTCTCATCCAAAAGACTTTTATAGCATTAAGCTTTTTCCAGGTCTAATATGAACAAGAGATGAAAATTAACTCAGAAAATAATTAATTCCCGCGTGAGTTTCGAACCCACAAACCTTGACTTCGTAAGTTAGTGACAGTACCACTCGGATATGTCCGCTCATGTCGGAAGCTTTTCGTGAGTAACTTAAAGTCTCTAGGCAAATTCTTTGTCACATGTTATCCATATTTAGGTTGCTCTGCAGCCGAGCTTCGAATACTTTACTGCAGGTTAGTGTAAAATTTTCGACATGTCCTTATTGTAATGGTATTGTAGGCTTCTGTGATGAATTTATAGCAAGATTTTCTACAACATCATAAATACTAAAAACAAATCTCGTTTTCTTGATATTTATTTCTCAATTGAAAAATTGAAATTATGTTTAAAATAAATTTTTTATTTGTTTATGAGAAAAAGTAACATATTTGACATTATCATGACCTCATAAACAGTTGTAAAAGAGAGAAAACTGACGGCTTCAGTCATGGACAAAATTGCCTTATAAATCACAGATGTGACAAATTTTAAACATGCGGGGTCTTTTTTAATGAAGATAGCGAGTTCAATAAACTCCATCTAATAATGATCATCGGCCTAGGGCACCATTTGTTTTGCAAAATTTTGACATTCTAAGATAGGTCGGTGATAAATCCTTGGAAGCTTATAAAGAAGCATATATGTCTTTAAAATAGTGTTGTAGGAAGCAAGGTGGCGAGGGACATTATACGAGTTATTAGTGGTTTCATATTTAATTTATTTTTCTAGTTTTTTTATGATGCTTGTCAATGAAATTTCATAATAACAACCATCGTATGTCTATATCACTGTTTAAGTCAAAATGTATAAATGTGCATTCCGTTTAGCGCTTAATTTGAAATTCTTGGTTCGAGCCCTATTTGGAATTAAAATCGACAACGAATGTTCCTTTGTATTGCTAAGTATTCAGAACTAGCAGCACATCTCGGCAGATACTTTATATATATCTGCAGCTTCTCAGCCACTAGCTATACATATCTCGACCACTTGACAGCGTAACTTTGACATCTTTACGTTAGCTTAGTGTTAAACTTTCGACAGGTCTGTACTTCTGTATACTTTCGTAGCTATCTCTATGTATATCTAATAGATAAATTTTACTTTATCATGACCTCATAAAAAATCGACAGGTCTGTACTGTAATGATATTGCAAGCTTCTGTGATGAATTTATAGCAATGTTTTCTACAGCATTCATAAATACTAAAAAAAATCTCTTTTTCTTGGTATTTATTTCTCAATTGAAAAATTGAAATTTTTGATGTTTGAAATAAATATTTTATTGTTTATGTAAAAAAGTTAAATATTTTACGTTATCATGACCTCATAAACAGTTGTGAAAGAGAGAAAACTGACGGCTTCAGTCATGGACAAAATGGCCTTATAAATCACAAAGGTGACAAATTTTAAACATGCGGTGTCTTTATTATTGCAAGACAGCGTGTTCAATAAACTCCATCTTATAATGATCATCGACCTAGTGGCACAGTTTGATTTGCGAAATTTTGACATTCTAAGAAAGGTTGGCGATAAATCCTTGGAGGCTTATAAAGAAGCACATTTGACTTCAGAATAGTGTGGCATAAGCAAGGGACATTAAACGTGCATGTGTTTTTATATTTTAAATTTTCTAGTTTTGTATGATGCTTGTCATTGAAAGTTTCATAATTACAACTACCGTATGCTTATATCATTGTGTCACCGTTTTAGACATAATGTATAAATGTGGACTTCGTCTTGTGCTTGTATTTCCGAACAATCGAAATGACAAAATGAATTATGAATAAAATTTTAATTCTTAAATTGAGATTTATCATATTAATATTTAAAAAAAATTGAATCTTTTCAAACTAAAACATATCAATATTAAAATATTAAAAATGGTCCGGTATCAATTTAGATAAAAAATACATTAATATCAAAAACACTCAAATTTGTCCGGTAACACTTGTTTATTGCATGGACAGTTTTAGTTTGAAATTAAAATCGACAACAAATGTTATTTGTAGAGTCAAGTATTCAGAACCAGCAGCACATCTCGGTGGTCGTAATTAACTCATCTCATCAGATGTTTTACCTGTTGCTTTATATGTTTCTGCAGTTTTATAGTCACTAGCTATCCTTATCTCAACCAATCGACAATCAAGGTTTGATCAAGTCAAGTATTCAGAACTTGAAATTGAAATCGAATGATGAATGATCAATGCTCTTTTGTATTGTCAAGTATTCAGAACCAGCAGCATATCTCGACAGTCGTTATTAGCTGTATCTCGACATATTTTTTTTACCTGTCTGCAGTTTTAAAGTCACTAGCTATCCTTATCTCGACCAATCGACAATCGGGGTTTGATCAATGTTCCTTTGTATCGTCAAGAATTTAAAACTAAAAGCATTTCTCGGTCGTCGTAATTAGCTGTATCTCGGCGATTTTTTTTTACAGTTGCTCTGTATCTCTCTGCAGTTTTACATTGACTAGCTATTCTTATCTTGATTAATCGACAGCCGAGCTTTGACTAAGTGTTCAACTTTCGACAGGTTTGTACTCTAATGGTATTGTCAGTATTTATGATGAATTTTAACGATGTTTTCTACAGCAATCATAAATACAAAAAAATCTTGTTTTCTTGATATTTATTTCACAATTGAAAATTAAAATTTAAAACAACCCGCATTAATTTTTTTTAAAATTGGTAAACATTTATTGTTTACGTGATCAAGTGGAATATTCTATTATCGCGTCCTCATAAAAATGTTGTACACGAGAGAAAACTGTGGCTTTAGTCTGCGCTAAGATTGGCAAATAAAGCTACAAGTGACAAACATTTAACAGTAGATGTCTTTTTGATTGTCGGATGGCGAGTTCAACGAACTCTATCCAAAAATAACAATCAATCTTGTATCCATGAGTACAATTTGTTCTGTCAGAATTTGACATTATAAAAACGTTTGACAATACATCGAAGAATTCTTATACAGACAGACATAGGGGTTCAAAATAATGAGACAATAAGTAAAATGGCAGAGTCGTCGAGGGACATTTTACGAGATGATTTGATTTATTTTTCTATTTTTTATGCTTGTCATTGAAAGTTCATCACACTTGATGCCTCTGTGCCCAGGATTGCCCTGGATATATTTGACGTTTCATAGTTCCATGTTTCTTTTTCACAATTTTGATTACACACGTGGCGGTGTAGCTAGCTAAACAGGAGGTGCTTACCTTTCCGGAACACCCGGCCTCATTTACATGATTGAAGTTCCCGGTACATGTATTATGATAAAGTGAAATTTTCTATTTTCAATTTTCGCGTCTTCATAAAAAATTGTAAAAGAGAGAAAACTGACAGTTTCAATCCGCGCTAAGATTGGCTAATAAAGAACAAGTGACAAATATTTAACATTAGGGTGTCTTTAAAATTGTCTGATGGCGAGTTCAACGAACTCCATCCAAAAATAACAATCAAGCTTGTTTCAATGGCTACCATTTGTTATGCCTGATTTTGGCATTATAAAAACGTTTGACAATACATCGAAAAGGCTTATACAGAAAGACATAGGGGTAAAAATAATAAGACAATAAACAAAGTGATAGAGTCGTCGAGGGACATTATACAAGATGTTAGTGTTTTCATATTTACTTTGAACAACGAAGTAGGCTGCTTGCAAATAAATTGTTGACTCAAGGATATTGCAAGCCTAAGCTTATCAAGGCTCTAAAAAGTTTTATGGCCGTCATCACAGTATTGTTGATAAGTTTGATGTCTCTGTGTTCAGGATTGCCCTGGATATATTTGACGTCTCATAGTTCCATGTTCCTTTCACACAATTTTGATTACACACTTGGCGAGTGTAGCTAGCTAAACAGGAGGTACTTACCCTTCCGGAGCACCCGGCCTCACTTCCCTGGTGGAAGTTCACATGTCTAACCTAACTTGTCAGTTCCAAACTACTTGACAGCCGAGCCTCTACTCTTTTACGTAAGCTTAGTGTTAAAATTTCGACAGGCCCGCACTGCACACATGTAATGGTATCGCAAGCATTTGTGATGAATTTCTAGCAACGTTTTCTACAGCATTTATAACTACTAAAAAATCTTGTGTTCTTGATATTTATTTTACAATGGAAAAATTGAAATTAGAAACGATCAGTATTAAACTGTTTTAAATTGGTAAACATTTTATTGTTTATGTGATAACGTGTAATCCTCTTTTATCACGTCCTCCTAAAATGTTGTAAAAGAGAAAAAACTGTCGGTTTCAGTCAGCGCTTAGATGGGTTAATAAAGAACAAATATCAAACATTTAACATTAGGGTGTCTTTTTAATTGTCTGAAGACGAGTTCAGCAAACGCCATCCAAAATGAAACCTAATTTATCATTCCTTGGGTATTACAATCTTTTTTAATCTATATAGAAGTAATGATATTCTAAATAACTGATAAATTTATAACATTGTTTATACAACATCCATAAATACTAAAAAATCTCGTTTTCATGATATTTCTTTCACAATTGAAATTGGTAACTATCACTTTTAAATTATTATTATAAGCAGGAGAAGCAGATATATTGCTGCATAAAAAAGGAAAGTTGACAATAGGAAAATTGAAGTCATCACGTTTGTCATAAAGTTTCAAATGTAGCCTTTCGTGTGCGTCATAATTCAGGTATAAGTCTAAATATGCATTGATAAAATAAAATTTTCTATTATCAATTCTTCATATAAACTTGTAAAAGAGAAAACTGTCGGTTTCAGTAAGCGCCAAGATTGGCTAATAAAGTCACAAGTTACAAGCATTAAACAGTAGCTGTCTTTTTGATTGTCGGATGGCAAGTTCAACGATCTACATCTAATAATGATCCTTGTTCCGGTGCCAATATTTGTTCTGTAAGCTTTTGAAATTCTAAAACGTTTGGCGATAAATCAAGGCGAGGGTTACAAAGAAGAAATGGATTGAGGGGATTCAAAATAGTATGGCAAAACTCGATGTAGCGAAGCCATTGGGCGGCATTGTTGCCATTTTTTTTTTTTTTTTTTTTTGAGGGGTTTTTTTTAATCTTGTATTTCAATGGTTTTAGTTTTAGGGGTTATTTTACATACTTATTCATTTCCGAATCACAATCCAGAAGCAAAGTAAAAACTTTGGAACTGACAAGTTAGGTTACGCGCGTGAACTTCCACCAGGGAAGTGAGGCCGGGTGCTCCAGAAGGGTAAGCACCTCCTGTTTAGCTAGCTACACCCGTCACGTGTGTAATCAAAATTGTGTAAAAGGAACATGGAACTATGAGACGTCAAATATATCCAAAGCAATCCTGGACACAGAGACATCAAACTTATCAACAATACTGTGATGACGGCCATAAAACTTTTTGAGGGCCTTGATAAGCCTAGGCTTGCAATATCCCTGAGTCAACAATTTATTTGCAAGCAGCCTACTCCGTTGTACAAAGTCCCCGTAGTGGGAACAAGCTCTACCATAGCGTATTAATTGGGAAACAAATACACCATAAGCAGGAGAAGCAGGTATATTGCTGCATAAAAAAGGAAAGTTGACAATAGAAAAATTGAAGTCATCACGTTTGTCATAAAGTTTTAAATGTAGCCTTTCTTAAAATAGAAACATGACTAATTATACAGTGATTAAACTCATTTTGTGCACCCCGTCGTCTTTTGTCTACATATATCAATTTTGTCTTATGACCTTTAGTTGCTATTTAAGAAATAAAGACAATTGTATTGTTAGTTATCATGGTATAACTAAGAATGGCCTTTCGCAAATTGAATGAAATGCGAAGCATACAATGTATATTTCAGTGGTACTCCACTACGTTAATGGATGGAAATGCCGATGATACTGTCAACGTGACAAAAATAGTACAGACTTTTCCTTCTTGAATAATTACAAATTGGTTAACATTCTCATGTTAAAAATGAACGTGCAATTTGAAAACGTAGAATTTGTGAGTATACCTGCCTGAAGTTATTGAGCGTAGTGTGAATATCTTTGGGTTTTTCAGTTTTCAACGTTACGTGCATCGTCAAAATGGGGATCTAGAAACCCGTTGACACATAGATTGTCAACAAAGCCGGAACTACTTTCTATTGTTGTTATCGGCTGATAACATATAATGACAATTAAAGTGTTATCGAAGTTGTAATAATAGAATTGTAAATATTTAAGTATAACAGAAATGTCTGAGCCAAACCTCAAATTATAATGCGTTTATCTATCCATCATTACCAGCAATTAATTAAGTTGTTGTACAGCTTCATTTAACTTTCAGATAAACAGTAGAGACAAACGAGCTGTCAAAATTGATATCGAACTGACAGCTCATCGCGGCTCCTCGGTAGCTACATGTATACATTGTATATATCGACAGCTTTTTGGCAGGGGTTGCAGGTGGTCAAGATGCGAATAAGTAGTGCTGTGTAACAGCACAATGCGGTGTTGCTGCATAAACGTGTTCCAATGCGGGGAAATCCAACGCATTAAAAGGACGTTTTTATGCGGCAAAAAGGCTACCTTCGACGGCATAACATTCTTCACTATCATCACCTACACCTCCATCATCATTACCACTTTCACCAAAACACCACCACAATCACTATCATCGGCGTGATTTCGCATACACTATAACTTGATTCTAGAGACTCCAATACCACAGAATTCATTGCCAACACAATTAAAAAATGCGACATCTTTGAAGAATTTCAAAAAGTTATACCAAAGTACTTTTTTACATATTAATTCAATAATATTATATTATCTTAACATTTGGTTGTTTAATATACAATGTATATATATATATACACTTGTACATAGTTTTATACTTAGCATCTTAGCATATGTTTTATATTTTGCGTGATTATTATTTAAATTATTTTTAATTACTACCTGTAAAGAAATGTTATTTTGTATTAATAGTATGTAATCACTCATATTGGAGTATGTCATATTGCCTTATGTAAGATTGGCTCAGTCCAAATAAGCAACCCTCAAAAAATAAAGTCATTATTATTATTATTATTATTATGGACAGTCTAGAGGACAGAAAAGCAAAAGTAAAAATTTTGCCAAAATCACAATTTAACGACCATCAACATTACAGTCACAATCATCGACGGTAACATTGTTGTCGCCCTCTAAGTATCCCCATCCTCGTCCTCCATCTCCTCCTTACAATTATTATTACTATTATCAACAATAACATTAATTCTCAATTGTCATCGTCGTCGTCATCATCGTCACCACCATGTCATCATTAATGTTACCACTATGTCATCATTATTAATCTCACCACCGCCGTTTTGTCGAGATACAAGCTTTTTTAAAAGTCCTCTTTATGCGTCAAAAAGACCCTCTTGCACCGCATGTAAGCAACACATCTTTATTCGTCAAAAAGACCCTCACGACTGCATATATAAGCAACACATCTTTATGCGTCAAAAGGCACTCTTGCACCGCATGTAAGCAACACATCTTTATGCGTCAAAAAGACCCTCTTGCACCGCATATAAGCAACACATCTTTATGCGTCAAAAAGGCACTCTTGCACCGCATGTAAGCAACACATCTTTATGCGTCAAAAAGACCCTCACGACCGCATATAAGCAACACATCTTTATGCGTCAAAAGGCACTCTTGCACCGCATGTAAGCAACACATCTTTATGCGTCAAAAAGACCCTCTTGCACCGTATATAAGCAACACATCTTTATGCGTCAAAAAGGCACTCTTGCACCGTATATAAGCAACACATCTTTATGCGTCAAAAAGGCACTCTTGCACCGCATATAAGCAACACATCTTTATGCGTTGAACGCCGTCGCATAAACTGAGAGACAGATAACCTTAGAGTTATTTAAGACATGCCTTTACTGTATCTCTCGGGAGATTTTGGCCACTAGCTATCATACCTCGGACACTCTTCAGCCGAACTACGTACGATATCTTGTCGTTAAATCGGTATTAAACTTCCGACAGGTCTGTTCCTTACCTTTAAACTTTACAACGGGGTTAAAGACCTTTTGGTACTTGGAACATGTTTGTTGTTCGATATTTCAAAACAAGATGTTATTGATGAACTAAGGGACTTATCAAATACAAGTAGATATGTCGTGCTGGTATGCTAAATGTCATTCCGTCTCTTATGTTGTGTAAAAAGTCCTGAGCAAATCAAACTGATCGCCGTGATAAGTTATTTTCAGACATTCAATGTTTTTAATTTGTTTAGATGATCATTTAAAATCTCTCTCTCTCTCTCTCTCTCTCTCTCTCTCTCTCTCTCTCTCTCTCTTAGAAATTAGCATTACTATTTATTTAGCCTATTTCGGAGAGCGCAAGATCGCAAAATATTTTATTTATTTCAATATGACGGGTACAAATCATTGAGTCTGTTACTTACATGAGCCGAGTCGTTACTAAAAATTCCCGTTTCGGCTCCATCCTTGCTTCATATATTATTTTTTGCGACAAAATATAACCTGGGTGGGTGTTTACAATTGTAATTTATTTTACGAAATGGCGGGGTTCTTTATGTTACGTAGTCATGACGAAAGAGTTGACTATTTACGTAGGTTAGTGCAGCTCAAGAACGGATTGATTTTTGCGTAACTGGGATGACCAAAATTGATTAAATAAAGTAATAAAGTCAACTACCTTTCTGTATTTTCAAACTTTTGAAAAAATTGACATAAATTCGAACTTTTAAACTCAACGCGACCTTTGAGCTACCCTTCATTGTACCCCTTGCGCACCTACGTAAAGAATAAATTCTTCCGTCATCATTACGTCACATGAAAGACATCGCCATTTTGTCAATTTTTTTACCATTGTAAACACCCATTCGATTCAACATACGTTTTGGTGTATTAGAGAAGTTATAATGTATGGATTAGATTGAATTTAGGATTGTTAGCAACAACTCGACTCATGTAAGTAAATGATTAATTGATTTTTAATTGAGCCGTTCAAATCTTTGAAATATTAGCATTGTTTCTTTCTTTCCAGCAGAGTAAACGGACAGTAAGTATTTTATTCTTCCCTTATAAAACTGGTCCTTATAGCAGGCACTCCGGTTTTCTTTATCATTTCAAAAATGACCGTGAAGAGGTTTGACATAATTTCACTCCAGCCTGAAAGCTGAACATAAACAATTATTTTTTCCACAAACATTGCGCAAAAAAATTACATTACATGATAATTATATGATAACGAAAATGTCAATTAATTGTCTTTACGGTTTACTATTTATTTTGAATGATTTTGATGGCAATACGCACTCGTTTGTTCTGAAAAGCTTTTAATTCGACATTTATTCGTTAGCTAAGTGTTAAATTGGCGCCAGGTCTGTACTGAAATTTATTGGATCGATTGATTCACAAGTTTTAAACTAAAACAAATTATATATATAA
The DNA here is from genome assembly GCA_021292105.1 of Anadara kagoshimensis. Taxonomy (NCBI): domain Eukaryota; kingdom Metazoa; phylum Mollusca; class Bivalvia; order Arcoida; family Arcidae; genus Anadara; species Anadara kagoshimensis. The sequence goes on along the minus strand of CM037863.1, from coordinate 39,739,122 downwards.
TTGTTTTAAAATATATTAACAAGTTTAAAGAATAACTCAATATTTTTCATAATTTGTTTATTAAAATGTGTTGTAAAAGAGAGAAAATCGCTACGTACTCAAACACTAAAAATATAGGTTAGTTATATAGACGGTAATGAATAGACAGACAAATTGCTTGCGGGTTGAATGAACTTTAAATAAAATCTATAGCTACTCGAACTTTATAAGCAGTACAGGCCTGTCAAACGTTTAAAACTAAGCTATCGAATTAGTGACAAATCGTGTCTTGTTAACTATACCTTGACATTTTGTTGAATCGACTACTATCCACAGTGCATCTTTTTGGTCACTATTCATCCATATCTCGGTCACTCGAAAGCCAATCTTCCACTGCTTTTCGTTAACTTTTGAGGGGATTTTAGCAGGACTAGCGTAAGTGAAATCATCAATACAGGACTGATGAAATGAACAAATGCAAACTACTCCATTGCCTACCCATTTGCGGATGCAAGTCGCTGAGACATAGGTAACAGTTGCTTCAAAGCTCTGGAGATATATCCAAGTGCGATGCCAGATACGGTATTTATTAATTAACTTATTACTCAGTGTTAAACTTTCGAAAGGCCTGTACTGTACCAAACTATCTCTTTATAAATGTCAGTTTTGCTATTATTATATATCTCCACATTGTTACTTGTTGATGCTTTGTTCAACATTCGACAGGTCTGTACTGTACCAATCTATCTTTTTAAAAATGTCAGTCTTTTTCTATTATTATATATCCTCTTATTGTCTTTGTTACATGTACTTTTCGATATATCGTTTAACTACATATTATTTCACTTTCATCTTCCCACTAACGTATTATTTCCCTGTAGACATATTACAAATTACTTCTTTATAAGTTTACAGATATTTTGAGAACAGCAATCTCGTGTTTTAAAATTACATTCATATTCGATTAAGTTATAATAAATTGAATTACTGGACATTTTTGCACTAAAGTCGAAACAATGATGATAATTCACATGATCATTACAGACCTTTGTTCGATAAACCTATTTGAATTCGCTATTATTCAATAATATTTACAATAAATGATGTTTTCTTACAAAAACTTTTTGAAAAAGACAATCTTTACATTTCAGTAAATTACCATGTCATGTTATCCTTTTGTAAAGTCTGTTTTCAACGTGAAACGAAGTTTTTCTAAATGCACTGACGTAAAAAAAGGCCGAGCTAGATGTTCTAAAGGGATGAAATGATGTCAAAGAAGGCGGGGCTAGATGTCTTGAAAGGATGAAATGACGTCAAAAAGGCGGGGCTAGATGTTCTGAAGGGATGAAATGATGTCAAAAAGGCAGGGCTAGATGTTCTGAAGGGATGAAATGACGTCAAAGAAGGCGTGGCTAGATGTTCTGAAGTGATTAAATTACGTCAAAGAAGGCGGCGCTAAATGCCTGAAGGGATAAAGGCGCTGTTCCATTCACTGAGAAAAGAAACGGATAAGAAATAAAAACCAGTATTTTGTCATGCTAAAATAATGGACCTTATTATAGATATAAGCAGAAATGTTAAATGTTAAAATGTTAATTTGGATGACATCATAACAGAATTTTGAAGAAAACATATTTTAGTAACACCAAAAACTGCAGGATAGTTGATCACCATGATGATATTTATTCGTCGCCTCCCGTTGATAGCGGCCAATTGCCGCATTTTTTAAGGGAAGCAGTTTCTGTCCTCCCACAATCTCTTGTTATCAACAAAAAGGGCCGTTTACGAGGAAATAATTTGATCTAATTACAGACTTGTCGAAAGTTTAACATTGTACTGACAAAAAGGTATCGAAGCTAGGCTGCTGAACAGTCAAGACATGGATAGCATGTGGTAAAAACAATGCTAACAGATAGATAGCAACTGCCAAAAAGCTACCGGGATATAGCTACCCACTAGGACCGAGATAAGCTACTAATTCGTTAGCTTAATGTTTAACATTCGACAGGCCTGCAATAGTATATAAAAAGTTCAGGGGACTGAAAATTGTTTGTCATTTGGATGCTCCATATCTAAGCGAAAGAATCTACGCCGCAGTACACCATTACTTAAACCATTAGTTCGTAAGCGTTCCGTGTACTTGGTTAATTTGTTGTTACAAAATACAGTGCAGACTTGTCAAAAAGTTTAACACTGAGCTGACGAAAAGCTGTCGAACGGCAATGCTATTGGATGATCATGAAAACCTGCCGAGACATAGAGCTACAGCAAATGTTGAAAAACTTGCGAGATATAGCTCACAAGATCTAGAGACGGAGATTAGCTGACGATTTGGCATAATGCGTTAGGATTTTGTCAACCTTCGACAGGAATGTACTCTGCATATCATTAAACAGTTACATAAAATATATTTATTACATCTTATGATTACCGACATAATTCTTGGATTTTTTTTTTTAAATAATAAGATAATTACCTGTAAATAGGAGTTTTTATGATATTTTAAATAATAGACTAGGCACGTTTTTAGAAAAGACGTCGTTTTAAAGAGAAGAGGCATTTTAGTAAAAGCAAACCATACATCCTTCTTACCTAATTTGGGTGTGCTGAGTCCGAAAATGGCGGATACCAAGTTGAAAAATAGCTCTAAGTAGGTCAAAATTTAAATACAAAATGGCCGCCAAAATCCAAATGCATTTTTGCATGACAGTTGATATAGAAATGTGTTTTAGTAGCAATACATAGCTATTTATTGCTATTTAGTTTGTCATGTTCATTATTTTGTAATGTATTGTTTTATATAACACTAATATATTTCTAGTAAAAAGCCACAAAACCAGCACAATAAATATTTTTCAGGGTCAATAACTGTAAAAAAGGGTTTGATATTTATGACATCAAAAGATCTGGCATGCCGGTCAGCCTTCGTCTGATCAGGTGGCCTAGCGACAAAGGTCATTATGAAAAAATGTATATATTTGACTCATGAACGAAGTTCATATGATTAATTTAAGCAAGTTTTAAAAGTTTTCCATTTTGTTTTTGGATTGTAATTTGAACATGTAACTGTATGTTTCTGTTTAATCCAATGAATTAAGTATGACACATAGCATGCTGAAACACTGATACATGTAGTCTAGAGTGTAAATGAAATAGCTTACAAAACTGAAACCTGTGTTTGCACCAAATGCTTATTAAGGATATTTCTTTTTTGCAGTGGAAGAGCAAAGTAAATGTAAATACACTAGACTTCCAAACCTTTTTAGGGGTGCTAAGTCATTACCGAGCAACTCTAAGCTGACCATTTTTTAAAAGGTGAACTTGCACTACAAAATGTTGATGTAAAGTTTGATATTCAACTATAGCAAAAGTAATAAAGTAATACTACATTTGGTTTTATTAAAACTGGTAAGAAGTAAGAGGGCTGAATGATATACCGTGAGCCTTCTGTTAAAGGAGATTAGCGCCGATGTGCCTTTTCAACCCTTCTATCCCCTGACTGTTTAAATCCGTGTATCCGAAGACCAGTGCAATTTTGTAAGTTAATATCAACAAGGTATTACTAATAAATAGGACTAGAGACTTGGCAAATGTAAAAAATGGTGAAAGAGCAGGATCCAATATTTGCACAAAAACGGTTAAGCACCTAAGGCTATCCATACTGATATGATAGCAACATTAGGGAAATATGCCCCTTCATAGGCAAGAGTAAAAAGGTGGGTGGCGGATTATGAACTGGACAAGCAGAACATTAATAATGACCCCAGTCATAGAAGGTATGCTACTCTTGCAACCCCAGAAATGGTCAATAAGGCCTTGTTTTCATTCCACTGATGGTAGCCGAAATCATCATTGCTTGCTTATTTTTGAGAAATCATTTTCTTTCAAAAAATGTTTTTTGCAAATCTGTAAAAACAAAAATACTCTACACATTTTCAAAAATTTTGAAAGTTTGGCCACTAATCATTTTAAAATTGTGGAAACGTATATAAAAACCATGGTATTGTTATAACTAACAGGTGAGTTACAGAAAATATAAGGGCAGTGAGTTGGCATTTCACCGAGGAGAGTACATTCTATTCTGACATCCTGCATTAAGAAAGCTTTGGGTCTGTTGGGCTTCTGGCAATTAATCAGAAGCACACAAGATGCACTTTGTCGCGTGTTAATCTAAACATTTTAGTGGTAGATCCTGCTAGTTCCCATAAGAGCTTTGTTTCTATGGAGGCAAAGCGGGACATTATTCCATTCCTGAGCCTAATTAAATCTAAACAATGGAATCGCCTGGTTCACCTTGGCTAAAAAAGACAGAGGAGAAAGACTTTTCCATCACCAAAGTTAACTTAGATACTGATGGTATTCTGATGGTACATGCAGATTATTCTCAAAAGGGACAAAAATAAATGGCACATAATTTGTATTACTTTTGAGGCTGTTACGGAAAAATATTCAACTCAAGTGTTGTGGAAAACTCAGTAAAGGTGTCTTGGTCCACTGACACAATTCTACCATTGCCTTGACTGCAATTAACGATTGTGGCTTTAAATTATAAATTGAGTAGCCAACGTTTTGCTTAAGTTTGCACATCAGTCTTGCTATTTACATTACCCAGTTTTATAGTCAGATGATGGGGTTATATATTCATTGGAGGACTTTCTGAATTTTCAAGAAAATGAATTATTTAAAAGTTGCATTGAGCTCCTAAAATATCGCTGGCAAAACTTTATAGACACCGATACTATGTTATAAAATAATGCAATATTACCGTCAGAATTCAAACCACTACATATGAGGTTCACAACGTATCAATCGACATATGTTTTTAAGTAATGGTTGTGATTCTACCTATTAAAGCAATATCATTCTTAAAAGTTTGACGCCTAATGACACACCATGAGCAGTATTTCAGCATGGTTTTGGTTATGAACTCAATTTATTAGTCATGTAGATTTATCAGTGCACTATGCAAAAGGCACACATAATGAACAAACACTTAACTATAGCCACAACTTTGTTTTTAGAAATTGTTTTAAATTTATTTTAAACATTTATACTTCAGTTTAGCCTTTTTCATTTTAATGTAACAACCCCAAGTCTGGAAGTTATGCTGAAATGTTACAAAGTACCATCTTTTGCTAATATGCAACTTAAATAACACTAAAAATTTATATGCCAATAAATTTAAACAGTCGCCGTTTTGTTTTCAGAATCACGGGTTCAAAAGCTCAAAATTTTACTTGGTATCCGTCATTTTTGAAATACAGCAAACTCGAAGTATGTCAAATTAAGCATGTTGCCAACTTTTACTAAAAGTTGAAACCCCAAAAAACATTTTTGCATTGGTACACTATTAGTCGCCATTTTGTTTTTGGAATTATGGGTTCAAAAACTCAATATTGAGCTTGGTATCCATCATTTGTGAATTCGGGATCCTCAAATTATGTTAAATAAATCATGTTACCAACTTTTACTAAAATTTGAAACCCCAACTAACATTTTTGCATTGGTACACCATTAATTTTAGCCGTCATTTTGTTTTTAGAATTATGGGTTAAAATTTTCAAAATTGATCTTGGCATTCACCATTTTTGGATTCGGCATGCTCAAATTGTGTTAAATAAATTATGTTACCAACTTTACCAAAATTTCTCAACGTTAACCCAAGTAACATTTTTTGCATCGTAACCATTAATTTTAGCCGCCATTTTGTTTTTGGAATTATGGGTTCAAAAACTCAAAATTGAACTTGGTATCTGCGATTTTTTAATTCGCCATCCTCTAATTATGTTAAAAAATCATGTTACTAACTTTTACTAAGATTTGTCAACCCAAGCAACATTTTTGCATTGGTACACAATTAATTCTAGCCGCCATTTTGTTTTTAGAATTATGGGTTCAAAAACTCAAAATTGAGCTTGGTATCCGCCATTTTTGAATTCAGCACCCTCGAATTATGTTATATAAATCATGTTACCAACTTTTACTAAAATTTGTCAACCCAAGTAACATTTTTTGCATTGGTACACCATTAATTTTAGCCGCCATTTTGTTTTTGGAATTATGGGTTTAAAAACTCAAAATTGAGCTTGGTATCCGCCATTTTTGAATTCAGCACCCTCGAATTATGTTAGAAAATCATGTTACCAACTTTTACTAAAAAATGCCGCTTCAAATCACATTTTCTGAATTTGTTTCTAGTCTATAATCATTATATAGATGTAAACGATTTAATTCGATATTAACGTGATTTGCTCCCGTTTTATTTCCAACAGTTTTTACCCTAATTGCGTTTTTGACGTCTCATAATTTTTTATAATTGCGGATAACGAGCATTTTGAGAGTAGAGTACTGACATCTTCATGGATCAATCAAGGACATACATATATATCTAGGCCGTAATTGTTTAAACCGTTGAGAAAACCGGAGTGCAATCAGACACGAATGTAACACAGATTTCTTATATTTTACAAGCAACATTTTTAATATTGGAGTCGAGATATTTACATTCATATCTTTAAATGGTTGAAAAAACTGGAGTAACATCAAATGACAAACTTTCTTACAGGAATGTAACGAAACAACGTCAATGTTTCGAAATTTAAACAAAACACCCCGTACTTCAGTGATACATGACGATAATTTTAAAGATTTTTTGAGTAAAATTTTATGGATTTATTTTATTTGTATAATTGGCAAAGTGTTATGTGACATATCAGAGGTTCTTAAAATATTAAAATCGCGGTGCGGGAAAGGACACCTAGCGCATGACCTCTTTACTGATGTTTTACTGGTATCCTTATTTTATGGACTCAGGGTACTATTATACAATTATTGACTTTTGATGAGGTAGACATAAGGATTTATCAACCTCAAACACATTATATTTACCGAAGCCGTAGGCCGAGGTGAATATTATGTTTTTGAGGTTGATAAATTTTTATGTCTACTGAATCTAAAGTCAATAACTAATTTATTATATGACCAATGATTTTTTCACCATATTATTATGTTTTATAGTACAAAACGTAAAAATGCCCTTTTTCTTTTTTCAATGTTGCATCATATAACGTCGCGTGCGTTTTTGCGCGGTTAACATTACCCATTGGAGGAGGACTAGCTAACTAATGAACAGCCATAAACGGATGTGACACAAATTTCGACCAATCATTCCGTCTTAGTAGGTTGTATTTATGACAAATTTGTATTAATAGAGTAGCGAGAAAAAAGGATATATATACATTATTATAAAAATATTAATATATCATTATTATCCTTTTGTTCAGTACAGGCCTGCCAAAAGCTTTACACTTAGCTAACGAATTAGCTTCGAATCGGCCTTCATCTTGGCAATTCGTTACCTAAATCTCGACAGTTTTTTTTCGGCAGCTGCTATATAGGCATCCGAGTATTTCTAGCTATAATAGTGGTAGCTTGTTGGTCACTAGCTATCCATATGATCAAAGCCTCTCGGCAGCTCGATTTCGAATTTTTTTCAATTGCTGTGCATAAAGGCTATTTTGAACATGCATATATTGCGATTAAATTTTTATTTTCTATTTTTTTGTTAACATTTTAATTATATTTTAACACAGAAAAGAGAGACCTAAGTGGGAAAAAATATGTTTTCTTTCAGTCTATGTGAGTGTGTGCATACCATAAATTTTGCCACTTTTTCAACAAAGTCAAAATGGTGAAGTATAAATACTCCTATTAGGTACCTCATTGGTTATATGTGAATTGTTTTGATTCAATCACGCAGGTAAAAGGTACATTCATTTGTAATTTGGGGCCCAAATGGATAGCTGGAATACATATTTTCTGTCACAAATGTGATTTTTTTCTATATACAGACGTTAACCAAAACATACAGCATTGACAAAAATATTATTTTTAGTTGGGTCTCTGAATAATGGATAAATATGCACAGTTAATTTGTCCAAACAATTCTTAATTAAAATGTAATTTACAATATTCCATGTTCAAAATAGCCTTTATTCACAGTAGTGTTTAACGTTTGATAGGTCTGGGCTGTAGATGAATCTCCGATATCTTTTCGGTCACTAGATACCAATTACTCGGCCTCTGAGTCACTGGACTTTGATTTCGACTACTTTTTGTTTGCTCATATCAAATTTTCGACATGTCTGCAATCTGTATAAAATTCATTATAGATCCGGACTTTTAACTAGGACGTATTATTTATGTTAAATAGATTTAGTTCCTGTTGTTTCCAGGAAAGGTTTATATGGTGCACATGTGTCCATGCCATTTTTGTAATATATCCATTGCTATGACGAATGGATATTGAGTACATCGTTTATATTGAAATCCCCCCCCCCCCCCAAAAAAAAAAATAATGATAAAAACTTTGAAATTTGTCAAATTAATTTGTATTAAAAGTAAAATTTCCATACTTATAAAATGATCATTTGAAAAAATGTTCATTTTTCTCGTATTTATGGAGTGCTGACAAAACGAATCTAAACATTCATTTTAGGAAAATTTTATCATTCAATTTGGTATAGTGCGTTAAGTTTGATCTAACCGTTTGACCTTTAATTTGAATAATTCAATCGGTCATATCCATTGTGTAATTTAAGGGCTATATAAGGTGGATATATAAGAATAGTAATACTGGATACCGGGTGTTTTTAGTAATGAAACATGTTGTCTTACCTAAAGCACACAGTATATTAGTCCAATGTTATATTCAAATTGAAGGTCAAACGGTCAGGTCAAACTTGACGTAATTTATATTTTCTAGAATTCCGGATTTTAACTAGGATGTGTTATTCATGTCAAACAGATTTAGTTCCAACTGTTTCCATGTAAGGTTCCTCAAATTACTAACAAAAGCATGAGTGTACAGGTGTGCACAGGTGTGACCGTTTTATAAGTATAAATCACGTTTTATAACATGTTTATTTTATTTTGAAACATGATTCTTTTTTATCTACATCAAATATATAACATGTATATATTTGATATTTATTGGTGTGAACTACATAATATACAAGACAAACAAAATCAAAAACAAACATAGCGATCGATGTCAAAATCCCAATCCAGAACCATACCGGCCACAAACATATCATCTCAAAAGTCAACCACAACTGAACAGACCACAAACATACCAATCTATGTAGGAATCACAAAATAATAATAATAATGATAATAATAATAGAAATGAAAATTAATAAAATTAAATTAAAAAAAAAAACACCCAACAACAACTTTATCACCTCCAATCTGTTGAACTAAAAAAATTAGTCAAGTAGTCAGTCTTGATAGCGTCTTTAAATATAATACCCAGACACAAACTCACCGTGTCATCTATAAGCGCATTTGAAGGCCACAATCATAATCATTAATAAAGTGCAATCGTCATTTGAGAAATTAAGGAAGACACTGGATTAACGGGGTAACGGTATAAGTGAAACATTCTTGTCTCGGCCGTAAATGCTAATTAACTCCATTGTCTTAAATTGTTCTTTTAGAGATTTAAAAAAAGCTTTACGTTTAAATTATATGTACTAGACATGGCAGATAGAAGAAAAAAGCTTTACAATTTAACTAAACCGGATAGGGAATCATCTATAATTACATCCTCCTACTGCCCGAAGTAAAACTGGTAGATTGAATTACACACGTGGACTAACTAAGCAGAGGATACGAAGTAATCTGTAATCCTTAATCAAAATGAAGTCCTGCATGTACTACATATAGTACAGATCTGTTAAAAAAATTAACAATAAGCTTACAAATTAGTGTCAGCTCATCCAAACCTGTCTTTGCCTATATCTCGACAGCTTTTCGACACTGCTATCTATCTATCTATCTATCTATCTATCTATCTATCTATCTATCTATCTATCTATCTATCTATCTATCTATCTATCTGTCTGTCTATCTGTCTGTCTGTCTATCTGTCAGCTTTTTAGCCACTAGACACATATGGCTCGGTCACTCCACTAAGCTTCGACACCTTAGCGTTAGCTCGGCGTTAAATTTTCGACAGGTCTGTACTGTGTTCCTTCTAAATGTCCTTATATAGTGCGTCAAGTTTGACCTGGTCGTTTGACCTTTCAGTTCAAAAATCAAAGACACATATCCATTGTGCAATTTAGGGGTTATATAAAGTTGATATATAAGTATAGATGATAGCAATACACTGGGTACCGGATGTTTAAGGTAATTAAATACGCCGTCTTACCTAAATCACACAGTCTATTAGCCCAATCTAACATTGAAACTAAAGGTCAAATGCCCAGGTCAAACTCGACGTACTATATACCACCTAATAGTACAGACTAATTATCTTAAGAACATGCTGTTTCTAATTCGAAGTATAACAATAAGCCACATAATTAACCAAAGGAGCTGTACTTTTATATCTTTATAAAACAGAGAATTAAGTACGTATATGCAGAATTACCAGCGTGCTTCATTCTTGATAGACCTTTGTTTGAATGTATTATATAGCTGCATTATATACATACCGGTCGAAAGTTTAACACTGAGCTAGCGAAATAAACCTAAGGATTGTACTTTTATATTTTATAACGCAGAGAATTAAAGAGTTGCACGTACATGTAGGGAATTACCAGCGTGCTTCATTCTTGATAGACATTTTTTTTAAATGATACCGGATGTGGTATTATTTAGCTGCATTATATACTTACAGTAGCGATATAAACCTTAGGACTGTACTTTTATATTTTATAAAGCAGAGATAAACACTTGCACATAGAATACCCAGCATGCTTTATTCTTGATAGACCTTTGTTTGAATTGATACTGGATATCGTATTATAATGCATCAATATTGACCTGGTCGTTTGACCTTTAATTTGAATATAGTATTGGGCTAATAGACTGAGTAATTCAGGCAAGAAAACATGTTTCATAAACATAAACACTCGATACTAGGTATCACAATCACCTATCCTTATATATAAACTTTTAATATATAAAATACACATTGGATATGTATGTTTGAATATTCAAATTAAAGGTCAAACGGTCAGGTCAAACTTGACGCATTTTATATATACTTACAGTACAGACCTGTCAAAAGTTTAACATTTAGCTAACGAAAAAAGTCGACGCTAGGCTGTTTAGTGGTCGAGATATGGATACCTATTAACCAAAACAGATAAAAATAGAAAAAGCTGCCATGGTTTAGATAACGAGGGGACAGAACTAATTATTCAGTGCTAAATCGTTAGTCTAGCGTTAACCGTTCGACATGCACTGTATGCTTATAGGCAAACATCATTGGCCTGTTCGTTTGGCCTTTCATTAGGAACATTCATGTAGCAGGTTTCACCCAATTCAAGGGTGATGTTAGGATAAGGAGGTAATTATAAAATTAGTATAAACACAAGGCACTTGATTAGAGTTCTCATTATGTAGACGAAACAAACAAGCGTGTTTCCGATACATAAAGGCACATGTCCGTGATGAATATTTAAATTAAAGGTTAAGCGGACAGGTCAAAGTTGTTTACCTATGCTTGTATCATCGATCAACAGTAACGTCGAGTAAAGCAGGAGACAAAATATTAAACAAAAGCATTCAGAATCAGATACAGTACAGTGAAGTGAACTATTGTTTAAAGCCTCTTCAGCATTATTGCAGCTATTCGCGGCTTGAGATACAGTATAGACCTGTCGAAAGTTGTTGCCGGATCAACAGTAACTCATCTTTTTCCACAGTTTTTAGACAGCTTCGATGCATCTAATGGCAGCTTTTTTGGGCTCTAGCTGTCAATATCTGAACAGCCGAATCTCGACACAATTTTCATTAACGCGTGGTTTAACTGTCTTAAGTTCGATGCACACGCCTTTTCCCATAAAATCCCTAGATATGTAAACCAATTAACAAAAAGGTACTTTTGAACCCGTTTCAATGTGATTTGCTTTATGATGAAACCACTTTAATTGTCTATATTGTCAGTTGTTTAAAATTCCGGAGTGACAAAAGTTAGCCACTGTCTGACATACAAATGTCAGTGTGTTCTTTTTGTCAAATTACTTCTTAGGACGTGATGACTTGTCTGCTATATATATTTTTGCTATATAAGAAAACAATCTGTCATCTGGCGTTGACTCCTTCGACGTGCGACAGTCTCATGGAAATAAAAATAAATGATGCTAAGAACACACAAATCAATACCTATCTCGTTAACTAGAACAGAACAGACCTATCGAAAGGTTAACATAACACTGAAATAACGAAAAACATTATTTGGACAGTACAGACCTGTCGACAGTTTAACACTAAACTAACGAAAAGGAGTCAAATCCCGGCTACAAAATAGTAAAGATGTGGAATACTAGTTGTTTAAAAGCTACAGAGAAATAGATACTGTGAAATCATTTTTTTTCGCGGTGTCCAATTTTCGTCGTTGTAAGCAAAAATACAATTTCGTGTGATTGTATATTCATGGTTTGAGGTAACCAATTTATGGTACCTTTGTTACATAAAATATTCTGTTAACATATAAATTTGTGGATCATGATGTCCACAATTACAGCGAAAATTAATGACTTCACAGTTGGAGCTGTTGAAATACAATGTAGCTAAAGGTGTGAGGCGATGAGCTGCCATTTCGTCACTTATTTATTAGGCTAGCTTAGTGTTAAACTTTCGACAGGTCTGTACTGTACTAATAGGACGGTAAAACGCGTCAAATCCAGAAATATCAGGGGGTTTTATACTTTCTGCTTCAGAATGCAATATACATGTAGAAAATTACACCGGGTTCACCAGTGTGACTCTTGAGAACTAAAGACGCTTGTATAGAGTGATCATTTTCGTTAGATATTTCATTATGTTTCATGCAGAAAATTATACCGTGGTCACAAGTGTGACCCTTGAGAACCAAAGGCGTTTGTGTGTAGTCGTCATTTACGTTGGTTATATCTTTATGTTTAAGATTGAAATGTACTTGTGGTCACCAGCGTGACCCCTGAGAACCAAGGACTTTTGTATGGAGTCATGATTCTTGTTGGATATATATTTATGTTTCAGAATAAAATGCACATGTAGAAAATTACTTCAGGTTCACAAGATCTAACGGCGTTTATTCGAAACCTGTACACTCACATTGATCTTGTCTCGTAAAAATGGCGTTTTGTATAGGATTTTTAAAAGATGAGACACACTGGGGTATAAAAATACTTCAAATTTTCTAGTTTGACCAGATGTCAGTAATTCTTCCAAACACCATGGTGTATGATATGGGACCTTAAATTGGCGTTGTCTTGTAAACATAAATTATAACATTTGTTAAATTTAAAGTCTAGTGGGGCCAAGATGTAGATAATATTTCTAAATACTAATGATGATGGGCTCCAAGTTAGCGTTGTCAAAAACAAACGGTGTCATCCATTTGTTTTTCAAATAGAGATACTCTTGGACAAACAATGTATTTACGTTGGTCTGTATTTAGGCCAAAATGTCAGTGGTACTTCCACACCATTGTGTATTATATGGGACCTTAAATTGGCATAGCCTCGTACAAATGACTTCATTTTTAAGAACGAGATGTCAATAGTATTTACAAACACCAACGTGAATGGAATGGGCTCCAAATTAACTTTGCCTTGTACAAACGGCGTTATTTATCGGGATTTCAAAACCAGATACACAAGGGAATAAAAAACTACTGAACCATGAAAACTAAAAACAAACATAGGTTAAACACGTGATTTCCCACCAGAAAGTGAGAACGGGTGTTCCGGAAGAGTTAGTACCTTTTTTAGCTAGTTACACCCAAGTGTGTAATCAAAATTGAGTGAAAGGAACATGAAACAATGGGACGTCAAATATATCCAGGGTAATTCTGAACACAGAGACATCAAGAATACTGTGATGACGGCCGCAAAAAAAATCAATACACGTGAATTGGCTATTAAATGTGCTTAGCGGTAATAAGGAAATGCACCAAATTTTAACTTGAAACCTGATGTTTAATATATTTCAGAATCTGTACTTAGGGCAAAAGTAAAGGTCAAATTAAGTTAGAATATCCTGGGAGAAACAACTCAGCACCAATCTATTATTTAAATTACCATTTTTTTTTTTTTTTTTTTTTTTTTTTTTTTTTTTTTCATACCCAAGGTTTCAATCAATTTGTTTTAAAGATTGCAGTACAGACCTGTCAAAAGTTTAACACTGAGCTATCGAAAATGAATCTAAACCCAGACCCCGAGTAGCCAAGATATGGATATCGTGTGACCAAAAAGGTGCTGAAAGAGATAGATGACAGCTGCCAAGATTCTTTGAACCAGGGGCTAATCTGATCATCATGAGCCGCCAATCTAGTACTAATTCATTAGCTTAGTGTTAAACTTTCGACAAGCCTAAATTGTACTTTAATATGTTTTAAAAAGATATAATTTCCTTGAAAACAGAGTATTTATCCTCATCAGTTTAAAAATCAATCCAAATGTTGTCATAAGTAAAAAACATGTTTTTGTTAACTTTCCAAGGTCTTAAGTTCAGTTGAACTTTAAGCAATTTTTCTGCTGACAAATCATTGTCTTGGGTTTTTAGTTTCTATTCCAATGCAGTATTAGTGGTTATAAACCATCAGCATATCGATTCCTGTTAAACCACACCACAGTACAATGACTCGTTACGCGCAGTGCCTGTTAAAATGACGATCGAAGCCCCTAGTTATCCGAGGCTATCAATGACGGATAACATTGTCCCTTAAAGACCTAAGTTTTAATACTATACGGGTAAATAGTTTACTTGCCCGAGATCGATTGTTTTCTCAGAGTATTTCGGTTCTTTCTATAATTCATGAATTTACCGACTCGATATAACTGATATAGTCTTGACTTGGACAAAAAAACCTCTATAACTCCACTCTAATGTAGAAATAGAGGTGCGTAATTTTGTAACCCCGATATATTATCATGCGTGCTAGTTTTTATTTATTTTTTTTTTTTAAAGT